>NDXB01005914.1:120702-148204 GCA_002631895.1 Agapornis roseicollis | reverse complement strand
AAAAAAAAAAAAAAAAACCAATTAAAACAAAAATAAAAAAAAAAAAAAAAAAAAAAAAGAAAAAAAAAAGAAAGAAAAATTTCAATATTCTCAGTGATTTATGATAAAATAGTAGTTTTTCCCCTTGCTATGGGATGCTGATTTTTTGTGTTGGCAAACATTCAAAATGTGACCAAAAATATGTTTCTTTACCATAAAAACCCTGAGAAAAACAAAATAATTATCCCAAGTGCTGTATAACGAGGAGAAACATAAGGATTTCTCTTTCCTTCACAATTTCTATTTTACAAACTTCACTAGAGACTGGCTACTTTTAGAAAGCCTTTATGTAACTCTGGAGCAAAATTTTCATCTCCAGAAGTGAGTGAATTACACAAAGCTGAATGCAGCAAAAAATTGTGTCTCCTACCAGCTGGGCTTTCCAGGGAATGTGGAGGAGATCTAATTCTGGATCATGATCATGCTTGTACGTGGCTTTGAACAAGTCAACCCTGTCAAAGCCAGGGCTGCTTTCAATAGCTTAAGTTATTGGGGATTTTTTGTTAATGAAACTTTATGTAAAGGTACCACAGAATTTAGCAAATAGGTAACCAAATAGTGCAGTGGCAGGTCAAAAACTTACTGACCTTTGTTGTCTTTCCCATCCTTCTTCAGCAGGGTTTTTTTTTTTTTCCTGCAGAAGAGTGTTCACATCTCATTTTCTTGGGTGAGGGGTCTTACAAGCTGCAGAGATTCAAGTTGTTCTTATTAGAGAGGTTGCTCTCTGCACCTGTCCTTCTTGATGTTCTTCTGGAAGCTGCAGCCCAGCAGAAGTGTTGGCTGAATGAATGTAAATATATTCCTTAACAATGACTGGATAAATCCACAGTAAAAGATACAGAGGTCTGCGAACTACAGCAGTTCAGAAATTAGCTGAGTTACCTGTTGTGTTGTCTAACATGGTCAGTAGTCTCTGGAAGACAAAAGTTGTGGATACTAATCTCTTAAATCCAGCGATGAAGCTGGTGAGACAGAGACTTTATATGCCAGTGAAGTGGCTGTGGAGGAGCTGAGTAGGAGGCATAGCTGAGTAGAAATCCCATGGTCTCCCAGTGTTGTAGTAGAGGTGTAAACTTTTAATCAAAGAAGCAATAGCAGCTTCCAATAACTTGGAAAGTCTTATCAAGGGTTACTTGCTATCTGCACATCCTTTGCCTTGTTTGGGGGGATACAAGTGCCTCAGAAAGCAAGTTGAATTGCTTAGCATCAAGCTCCATTGTACCACTCCAGAGAGATGATAGCAGCAGAAGACTGTGTTCAAAATTTACAAACTTAGTACACTAACTTAAATCAAAGTCAGCCTTGTTCTGCAGACAGGTTTTCCCATGTTCTCACACCTCTTCTTTTAATTAAAATGCTGACAATCAGGGATAAGGAGAACAAAATACAAAGGTAATCATGTACAGAAAAACATATTTCACCAGAGCATAAGCTATTAGCACTTTCTCGGCTATCTGATCATCTGACAGGCTTAAGGGTAAAAGTGATGTGAATTTCAAATCTCTAGCTGCTCCCCAAGGAGGCTCTGTCTCATACAGTTTGTAGTGAAGTGAGACAGCAGAATGCAAAAATGAAGGAAAGGAAAAGACATAATGCAGCAGGATGTGTAAACATGGAAACAGGACCAAATGCAGCTCTCTTTTAGTGCCATTGACTCCAATACATTCAATGGTTTATGAACATCTGTCTCAAAGTAGCATAATCCCCACCTGAACTAACATTTGTCATACCTTTATGTTTAGCTCTGTAGGACTCAATCCATTCAGGAAATTAAGCAGATGTCTAATGTCGAACAGATGATCATTTTCACTGAGGTCAAACCAATTACAATACAATGTTCACCAAAATCCCTTGCTGAATGGGGACCTGAGTGGAGTAGCTTTTTTCAGATGGTTACCAGACACTAGGCCACATTGCAAACCATTCTTTCTTACCAAGATACTCCAAGCTTGCTGTCCACCTCCTCTCTTGTGTCACTTTTCCACACTCCATATCTGTGTGAGACTTCTGTTTCCCCCTAGCCCCTTCACCTAGTTGTATTTTGGTCACTGGTCTGGCAAATCTAGTTACTGTGCATGGGATCCTGCAGGAGGTCATGTTCCCAGTTTTCCATCAGTTACCTTCTCTTTAATGCAAGAACAAAAACATGATTTTATGCCTAGGAATATTGCAGACTAAATAATAAAATGAGAGCTAACAGAAGAATACAGACAGCTAGGAGTAAATGATATTGAAAAGAAGGCTTTCCAACATGACAGACAGTTAGCTCAATGCACTACAGCCTGTCCGTCCATAAGCTTTTCACAAACTTTGAGAAGTGGAAGGGTCCTAAGGAGGAAGGATTATACAATAGTTTTATGTGTATTTACAGTGAACTACCTACCAAGTGTGAAGATAGCATGAACTCCTTCAGTAATAGGATTTAGCACGATTTTAGTTGGTTGTTTGGTATTTTTTTTCTTGAAGCTTTTTATACCTAGCCCAAGGATGTGGTGCTTGCATTTCCCAGAGAGGACAACGGACAAGACTGAGCATACGTCAAGCATAGTTGTAGTTGTCATATTTGTTCCCTGCCCTTATGTCACTAGTTAACTTGGATTTTTCTCCATGTGGAACTAATTTCAACAACTTTGCTCCTGAAACAAATTGAAGCAATATATTAATCCTGCCTGGTGTTGTTTAGAGAATCTGCAATTTATTTACCTTTCATTACAGTTTTAAAGGTAACCTAATAATTCCAGACAGACACACTCATGATATTATAACTGATTTTTCTCTGTTCCTGGCTAATGTGCACATTCAGCCATACTTCTGACTCTTGACCCATATCAGTGTTTGCCATTGAGTTTATTGCATATGGTTAGATGCATGTTCTGCTGCATATGTCTTTTGCCCATCAAATATGAGAAACAAATGTGCTGCAATGTGCTTTCTATTCTTGCCCCAGTTTCATTCAAAGTTTTTTGTTTGCATACAAAAGTCCACTGACTTTTCTAAATTGTGCACTGAACTCTCCTAGATTAATGTGGCAGTGTATCACTCTCTTTTCCCTTCCTGGAAGGGATAATATGTAATAGAGATGCAATTGCTATTACATCTTGATTTGCAAAGGATACATACATTTGAAATAAAGACAAAAGGTGCTTTTATTGTGCTTGTTCTTTCATGATACAGCTTGTACAGTGTCAGGTGGGAAAGCACAAGAGGCTGATAGGTTAGCTGCAAGTCTCCTCTAAGCAGGGTAGCTCTCTTTTTTCATGTTAATCATTTTTCATGCCCTGTAATTTAGGACCCATCTTTAGAAGGAAGGCAGATGGAATGAAATCTTTAAAAGGGCTGGTGCATCAAATGGTATTTATCATAAAATATCTCAGGTTTATGTCATTTATAGCTGTAATTAAATTCTATGTAATAGGTTTTTGAAACTGTGTTATTGACTATATTATAGGAATCAGAATAAGCCTTTTGATTATCTGTGGGTACAGATTCACTAATAGGCATGAATCAAAATGTCTTAGATCAACTTTGTACCCCCAAGGCATAATGTAAATGATGAAAGGATGGGACTTCATTTTGTCATATCCTCTTCGAATATCAACTTATATTAAAGAAAACACTTTTCGGAATCACAGGTGCATGTATGAAGTATGAGTGACAACTTGATGTCATCTCTTTGATAAGCCTACTCCCTTGACATTTTTAGATGTACTTTCATAAATGAGCTTCAATTTGTCTTGCACAGAGTGGAGCTGTATCTCACTGTCTGCAAGGCTGTTTTTAAAAATATGCTTACTACTTCATAATTCACAGAGGAGTGGGTAACATAAAGAAAAAAATATTCTTTGTATATTTTACTAGAGACCAGAAGGGAAATGTACATCTTTGTTTCTAAAAGTCAAAAGACTGCAGGGAGAAAGCCAAATGTGAAATCTCTGCTGTTCCATCACCAATCTGGCAATTTGTTATATGAAGTTTTTACATGCCATTGCTCAGGGGATGATCCTCCAATACTAGAATCTCTCTGCCTGCCAAAAGAAGGCAAGCACAGAACATTTAATAGCTAGAACAAGTATTTTGTACAGGAGGGTGTGTCTCTTTGCTTGCTGAAGACAATCACAGATACATGCATAGCTTGAGAGAAATGTACAGTCTGGCTTTTATTTACAGAAGGTATATTTTAAAACTATACCACTGAGTTGAAAAAAAACCAACTAATAAAGATTTTTGATAGTGTAAGCATAGGACCATCTTTTAACACTAAGGGAAAGTCATATACACAATAGAACATATTTGATACATTTTCATATATATATTAAATATTGCATATATAATATATAATGTCAAATAATACAGATAAGGTAACATGAGTCAGATCTTCATCTGATTTAAATGGTCAGCTTCCATTTGACATCTTGTAGGGCTTTTAAGGCTATGCATCCAGTAAGACTCTGTCTCACACAGTTTTTGAAACGTTCAAATATGGCAGCTTCTATAGCATGTATAGAATGAGACCCATAATTTCTCAGTCATTTGAATCCGCTAACATTTTGCTTACCATTATTGCTTCTTTGAATTCTAATCTGACATTTAACCTCACTGGAAATGTATTGCCTCATTTACTTTTCTTGCTTTCCCCCCTTCCATTTACTTCTAAATAACCTTTTTCTTTAGATGATTTTCATGAAATTGCCACTAAAAAGAATCCTTTTTGAGCTGCCTCATTTGAAAACTATAAGATAGTGCAAGACATCTGAAGATGTCATTGTAACACATGAAAAACACTTCTGCTAGCAAATAAACACTATCAAGTAGAATTTGAACTGAAGTTATAAGCTAGGCTGAAATGATATTTTGTTAATAATTGTCAAATATTCCACAAATAGCACAATTTAAATGGCACTATTCTAGCAATGAGAGCACTGCATAACATGCTGAATTTTTAAATAGAGCTGAACAGAATATAAAATTTCTATTTGGGAAATGTGGACATCTTGAAGTTCAGTTTTGTTCAGAAATAGAACAAATAACTTTCCTACAAAAGGAAAATTCTAAATAGCAGCTTCAAAAATTAATGTGCATTTCAAACTCAAAAGTTTAGATTTAAAACTTTCTTTTTATTTTTTTGTATTTTGATATTAAAGTCTAGTTAAAGAAATGACAGTTTATGGGAGAATTTGCTAAGAACAAAAGCATCATAGACTTTGCTGATTTCTCTATCAGTACAATAGAAAAGGAACTGGTTTTAATATCCTTATGTAGGATATAATTTTACATTTCTTAGTACTGACAGATCATGAAATAATGTGAATAAAAATACAGACTGTTTTAAATTAAACTTTAATGTCAAAATGAATATTCAATTTTTATAAAGCAGTTGAAGTTTTTCATAAGAAATCTTAATAAACTACATTTAATAAGAAATTTTGTTAAGAAATAAAATGAATAAAGCTTAATTTCACTGATGTTTTCCAACAGAAGTTTATTTTGTTGGAAATATATTAAACCAAATCATTTGCTTAGAATCTGAGGAGACATTTATATTCAATCTCTGTCAAGCAGGCCGTGAATTACTATTACGATATCCACTGTTGTCTTTTGCAAATTTTGCTCAATAATCCTGACTCTAAAATTATAATTTGTGCTGGGATGTTCCTCATGGATAAAACCAAGATCAAACCTCTCTTCCTCTAGAGCTACTGAGTTATGGACTAGACAGTTCCAGCTCCAGAGAGCTTCAGTGTAGCCAGATGAGAGAGAGAGAGAGGGAGGGGAGTACAGAAAGTATGGAAAGATAGTGATGGAGGTTAGGACTGTATGTAAAACAAACTGAGTACCCTGTCTCTTTGTCTTATGCCATTTCTAGACATCCATGTTCCCTCTTAAACCATTTTTGCAAATTCTTACTTTTAAAAAAATCTATAGATTCCATATATAGGCAAAAAAGCTCTTCTGCATGTTAGGAAGATCTACAGTCCAACACTATGAGAGTAAACGTGCTACTCATTTAGTTGCATACAGGAACTAGGCAGAGCTTGGTTTTGTGTACAGCCTCACGTTGCCCTTCAGGTCTCTGATCTAGCAGTGGAAGGCAGTAAGATAGGAAGAATAACACAGTTTCTTTTTTGGTTTGGCTAGAAATAAAAACCAAATATCTCAGAGTTATTCCTCAAGAATAACTTTTGTTTAATGGAATGGTCTGTCCAAGGAAGTTGTGAATGCTCCATCCCTCAAGTGCTCAAGGCCAGGTTGGACAGAGCCTTGGGTGACATGGTTTAGTTGAAGGTGTCCCTGCCCATGGCAGGCGGTTGGAACTTTGTGATCTTAAAAGCCATTTCCAACCCTAACTGTTCTATGATTCTATAAATAAGGAAGAAAGAAAGCAAAAACATGAGAAAAGTCTTAAGAATATCTCTGTTTCCAAAGACTATTACTGATAAGGACTGTCTCACATACGTCATGCAGGCACACAGCGCTGGCAGTCTCTTGGCTCAGGGATATGCTTCCTGAGCCATTTCTTTCATGAACTGTCACAAAAGATTCTATTCTTGGTTTTCTTTCTTTTTGTGATAACCCAAATTGAATACTTGCCTTACCTTGTATCTGTCATGTTAGCTTTTTAGATAGTACATGTTATGTTCTATACTCCAGTGGTATGCTGTCCTTCTGTAGGAGTTTGCAAGGCTTATGAAGTGCCTCTAATGGTGGTGGCCTGAGGGAAAACACTATGCAGTTTGCTTTTATGTTTCTTCTCCACTTTAAAAGTATGGAAGATATTAAGAGTACATAGAACAGTTCCCAACTGCTTTGATCCGTACAACACTGCTGCTCTTTCAGCCTCTGTGTCACCATTGATGCCATGTTACATTACTATTTTCATTATTATTGCTCCCAGTCCATAGTCCATATTCTTTTCACATCTTATTTTCTGCTTTAGCCCCAACTCTCCCTGGAGGGGAAAGGGAAGTGAGAGGATTAGATGTGCTGCCACAGGATCCCCGAGAGTTGTGAGTGATTGAGGGGCTCTATCTAACCTCCTGGGACTCTTGAGCAGATTTATTTTCAAAGATAGTTGTTGTTCAAAATAAAAGTGCATAAGCTGCTATCCCCTCTGGAATAGCCTTGAAGGAAAAGTGCCTCAGAGACATATTCCCTTCTTGCTTCTGCTTTGCTTCAGGGCAGTAGTAATTTGCTGTAAACCAAAGGCAGCAACAAATTACACTATACTGATGGCAGGTCAGTTTGCCTGCCCATCATGTAAGATGGAGGACAGAGCATAGCAATAACTTCTGCGGCTTCTCAGGGTATGCAGGAGGATTATCACACTATAAAACTCACTGGTCTTGCATGCCTATATTCCACATTGTTGACACTTGAGGTGAAGCTGGGAGGAACCTTAATATTATTTGTCCCTGTCTCAGCATGGAGTCAAAGTCATTATCTAGCTTGAAATGTCCGGCTTTAGTGGCAGGCTACTAGAAGCTCTGGGGATTACTTTCTGCTTTCTTACATATAGGAACATCCAGCAAGAGGACATAGATCTGATTTTAATTTCTTCTGTTACTGAATGATTAACACTAATTCAAACATTGTAAATAGCAGCATAATAACATGTTTTTATTTAGAAATGCTTAACAGTTTACAGTAAATCACAAACCAAGACACAATGCCACAGTACTTCATAGGTATGTATGTGTCTTTGCACAAAGATTCACACCATTTACAGACCCTGAGGTACTGGCATCAGAGGCACCAAGCAAAGTCAATTATAAAGAAAAGTCGGTTCCTCTTGTTAAGTAAATAAAACCTTAAATAAATAAAAGACAGAAGTATTACAACAGGTGAATTGTTCTTTGGCTCCTGAATAAGACATTATTCAGGGAAAAGAACTGACAAATATGATACAGGATAATATGCCTGTTCATTAAAAATAACTCTTTATTTATAATGAATGCGAAAAGGTAACTTAAAATATTATGTCTTTATGGAAACTGTGCTTCCTTTCTAAGAAAATGAGAAGTTACTTAAGAACAAAACAATCAGTTGAACACAGCAGCCTGGGATTTGGCCTGGGTTTTGTTTCTGTTCCAGGTTTTGGATATTGTCAGTTTATCATCTGCAATGATGGCAACTGTGCCTCTGCTGCAAAGCATTCAGAGGTCCATCTTTAAAGTACATTGCAGCTAAGTGAAGCGTTCATTAATATGCAAGGAAATATATTTTTCATTGTCTGTAGTGCAAATCATTGCACACACACTAAAGAGGGAAAACAAAGTTGTTTGCCAGTGTCTGACTCTGCTGAGAAACCTTATCTAAGGAAAATGAAGTTGTGTCAGACAGGTGAAGGACTCTCCCAAGCTATTAATTCATTTGAATAATTCATTAGGTAACAGTCTTAAACTCTGATAGTCCCAGGTAAATCCCAGAGAGGGGTTTTGTGGTCCCTTAGCTATGCTCCCCATAAAATGCATTAAGTTTTACATAATAAGAGGGGGTGTGAGCATTTTTAAACAGTTATTTATTCTGGAACTTGTAATTAGTGCATAGTGTCTAATTCCATGATGAAAGTGAGTGCATATGGTAATAGATTGCACTCTACATGAAACAGCAGTGGAAAAAGGTGTATGGCTTCTGTTGATAAGTAAGTTAATGTGTCTGCCATTTGAAAGTGTATTCTAGATTTTGCTTGGATTCAGATTTCTGGAACTTGATACAGTATTAAGGAAGAATCCATTATCAGCCCAATGTATTCCAGTACATGAGTGGGCAATGCAGAATCAGTCTTACCCAATGCAAACTGAGGTATATTCACCAAAATAAATTAATTCATATGCACTATGAGCCAACTGTTAGCATGAGTCTTTCTGAGTTGCAATGTAGGAGGATCAGTCTTTCAAAGTGCAAAAGAGATGTGAATACAAGAATGTGTTTAACAACAAAAGTTAACTTCCAGATTCTCAGAGGGATTAATATATTGCAAACCAATTTCCCAAAAGCACCCTCTCCCTCTAATATTATTACAGGAAAACTGAGTAAGTTGCAGTCACTCTTTTTCCTAACTTCTTACTCAACCTAAAATGGTCATTGAATTAAAGTTTAACAAATAGATCTTTTTAAAACTAAATTAATAAACTTCCTTATTTCTCAGCTATCTACGTTCATAGCCTTTACTTAATGATGATGCACTTGATTAAATAAAATGAAAGAAAAATGAAAGTTCTTTCAGACATTAAAATTAATAATGAGTTTAGACTTAATCCAAAAGCAATTTAACTTTAAACATTCATATGAAATTAAATGAGCCATTGAATTTGCTATATAAGCAAGCATTAATCTTATCAATCTATGAAGACTGGAATGTTATACAGTGACCCATTAATTTCAAAGCCTAACACAAGGTCTGTTTAGTGCCTGCAGTCTATTAAAAAGTCTGATCCTACAATATAACTGCTTTTTCATAGAAGTTTAAACCCCAATTCATTCTTTCATAGCTTTGATAATTTGATAATCTGTTTTGCCAAGACCGTGGTTTCAAAAAAGTCCCCAAATATATAATTTCTTTGCATCTGCACTTGCTCCAACTTTGAACTTAAGTACCAAGCAAGGATTTATTAGAAAATCTAAGGAGTTGAACAGTCATGATAGTGGTGCATATGTTTGCTTCAATAAATGTTTAACAAAAAAAAAAATAGACCTTTTTTTTTATCAGATGTTATTTAGACTAACAATCTTGCCTGAACTCTAAGCAACATCTTTTCCAACTCAGTGGAGGAAGCTGTGGCACAAAACCGCCACTACTTATTCAAAACATCTCTAAAAGAAAAAATGACATTTTTATTATGATAGATTTCTTTGGTGTGTTTTATTTCTATTTGCACTATATGTCAAATACACTGCTTTGTGCAAGCATGAAGACCAGATATTTTGCTTTCAGGGTTTCTTTACAATGGTCCAAGTTGTGGATATGCAAAAATAATTATATATATAGTAAAAAAGAAGTAGTTTTTTGAAACTGCCCTTTTTACTTAACAAGATGATTCGATAACAGAATTTAATGGCACTGCATGTTAGCTCCTGTCATGGAAGGTCATGGTTTGCAATTTCTGTATCTAATCAGTAGTTGTTTCTACAAAAATCAATCAGAGGGAAAGGTTGATATTTAAATATGTTTATGTTACTAAACAGGTGTGCCTGTTTGACATACTATGCCTAATTCTACCTAATTTCCACAAATCGAAGGTCAATGAGAAATTACTCTTAAAATAAGACAAAAACAGGTCTAATGTGTCTGTTAAATGTAAAGAATAATAAGTAGCTTGATGAATACTTTTTTTTTGCTGTATTTCTTGAGCATACACTTCAGAAATGTCTGCAAGTTTCAACCACCTTTTCCTGTGTAGGAGAATAATTTCGTTGTCTGTAATATCTTTCTTGACTTACATCTGTTTGCAGAATCCTGTGAAATATGGATCTAGTAGTACTGTATCTTTGTACAAATCAGTGACTGTTACTAATTTTAAAGACTCCCAATATTTTAGTCCTGTGCACTAACTAGGAATGAAAACGTGTGATCAGATATAGAAACTCTTGGAGCCCATTGGAGCACCAGAGCTTACATTGGAGACTGTATTAAGATCTGACAGGCTAAATGGTAATATATTCCATTTTAAATATATTTCTTATGGTAAGAAGAGGGAGAGCATATTTCAAGGACAGAAGCCAGCTTATTTTTTTTATTATGGTGCAATAGTTTGAATAAGAAGTAATACTGAACACAAGTAATTACTCAAGCAGTAGCTGATCTCAGCTAATATAATAACATATAATAACAAATTCACTAATTTTCCTAAGAATATTCATGTCAGGGTGGTAGTCAAGAGATTTCAGGAATCTTTTATTTCTAATAGACCAAATGAAGGTAGGTGAAAGGAAACTTTTCACACTACAATACAGGAAAAGCTGGTAATGGATTGTTCTTTTGAATGCATTCCTGGGCAGAGACATGCACTATCCCACAGAGGGATGAGTAACCCCTAAATGCAGGAATGGCTTGGAAGACTTCTCAACCTGTTAGCTTTACTTAAGGCTGACACTAGTAATCTGTCCTGTCTCTCATAATCTTACCCATGGTTACATTGGAAGGCACCTAGGATAGTCACTTTTCTGATTTCTAAGAGATGGCAAATGAGGAACTGATTGATCAAAAAGTCTCTTCTGAGGTATTTTTTAAGTGTTTATTGAAAATGTTTTTTGAAGTTTTACCAGGAAGTATGTTTTTATCATATCTAAATGCTTTGAAAAATTGTTAATATTATTGAATTTTTATTTGGGGGATAACAGAGACGTGTGCCACTGAAGCACTTTCTGACTTGCCCAGCTTTTGTATTTTCTAACAATATTTTTTTTTTCTTCAAATGAGTTCTTCATTTCAAATATGTTTCTATTTTGTATTCTATCCTGAAGTGCAGTTGCAACCAAATGAAGCATTTTGATTTTTGTCAAAATAAAATCTGTCAGAGGCTGGCCTGAGACAGTATTTTGGTCTGTTACGGTTGGAATCTTCTTTCATGGAAAATTTTTGAAGTGATAGGATTTGATTCCTGATGGGCATGAAAACAGTTTTAAAATTTCAAATTCTTTACAGAAAAGAAAATGCCATTCTTGTCACAGCTCTGGTGCTTTCTGAGTTGCTGCCTGTTTACTTGCCACGTGATAAAAACAGGATGTTGAGAGTATTTGCCACATGTGAATGTTAAATGTAAGCAGACAAGATTTCCTTCATGCAGTTCTGCTTCAATTAATATTGTACCTTGATATAGACTGGCTGAGTTGATCTGCAGGATGTGGAACTAGGCATCAACATTACCATCATCACCCAGAACTGCTGTAAGTCGTTTAGAGTAACCAAAAGCCTGACAAAGAAGCAAACTTCAGGAAAAAACCCACCTCAGTTATGTTTGCTTTCTAAAAAATTCTAATAAAAACCCAAAGACCACATCTACATTTTTGTTTTGTTTCAGGCATTTAGATACAGGTTCCTCGCTCAGACTCTCCCTAAAACACAGGTCACCAGCAGAAGATCTTAATCCCATTTTGGCTGTTGCATATGAAGAGTAATACAAGTGACAGAGTGCAACCAACTTGCTAAGTGAAAAAGAATCTTACATTTGGACTGAGATTCAAGGTTCAGATTTTGCAGCAGGCAAAATGATCTTGGTCTGTTTCTGTTTTGGCCAGTGGCATTATCACCTCTCACAAGTTCCCTAAATACTAGATCTGTGTATTACTCCTATCTGTCTAATACAGGCTGCTATTACTGCAACTAGAATATGGTATTTGAACTGCAGCACCCAGTCATATGCCTCAAAAATGACTTCTTAAGGACAGATTGCACCAGCAAACCTATGCAGTGAAACCTGTTTTCTGGAGGGGTTGTGCAAAATACCAGTTGGAATTTGCCTGAGGCATTGAGCTGGCTCTTTTAAGCAGGAAAGAACTAAAAACACACTAAAACCCTACAGTTTTATCACATTCTCTTAATCTTTCAGCTCCTAGATAACTGAGTAGTTCAAACAGTACATCTCTCAGGATTATAACCCTGGAGCTTTTACTATTCATTTATTTATTCTTTGACAGCTTTTTCTGCTTTAGGGGTGGATAAGTTTTTACATATTTGGTTTGTATCCTCTCTTTCTGAAAAATGCTGAAGGCAGCGTTAACAGCCGAAGGCCTGTGGTCCATAGAGCTGGGAATCCTTTTCTAGAGTGACTCCTTGTGGTGCCTTACCAACAACCCGCAGAATCACAGAAGAGTCTGGCTGGGAGGGATCCTGCTCGAACCTGAATTCAGACCAAGGCTCTCTTGAGAAATTCCACATTTAGAGACTCTGAAAGCCTTATTTAATTCCTGCTGCAGTGCTTAATTATCCTGGTTATGATTTTTTCTTTCTTATATCAGATGAGAGCTATTTATGAATGTCAGCTGTGTCATGATCAGTAGAAATATTTCCAAACCAATAATAATAATCAAGGAGTACCCTAAAATTCAAAAGCACAAAAAAGGATCTAACAGTCTTCTCTGTAAGAGTCTACAGGATTCTGAATTGTAATACCTGTCCTGGAAAAGAGTACCATTGCATCACATATCCAAAGCTGAGTTTGGGACCTAGCCGGTTTCTGCATTTCTCCAGTGTGAATGATGTTAAAGGGGGTGACTCCCTCATAATATGGTGATAGTACGGAAACTGTTGAAGTAGGGCAAGTACCTAAAAAACTTGTTATGCACCACAGGCCGTGGGAAGAAAACATTTTTAAAATTGTTTGTATAGTTTTAACTATAAGGTTTTGGTTATTATAATAATTTTCAGACACTTTCGTGTTTACTTCCATAAATGTATTTGCATAGCACAAAAATTTGGCAGATAAATTTGTGGAGTTCACTTTGCTGTGCAAAGAAAATGCATGCACATCATAAAGAACAAGCCTTTTAGGGAAGCACTAAAATGAGAAATCTTCTAAAATAATTGATTTCTAAAACAACAGTTGAACTCTTTGAATAATTACTTTGAGTACAGGAGATAAGGTTCAGCTGCTGTCTATGCTAGTTGATAATATAAAAAACTTAATGGAAGATGGTTTTTCTAATAAGAAAGTGAGAATTATAAGCAATAAACCCCAGCATGGGGTGTGATTATCATGAGACAATAATATCCTTGGGCATTTTGCTATATAAAAACTGAGTGTTCACCATAAATATGTGTATTTCATAATAACCACACCCCTACAAGTCGCTTGATTGATAGAGTTATGATTTCTTTTTTTAGATTTAAATAGAGATACATCATCTTAGTAAATTGCTTTAGGCTTGAATATTGTAGCCATGAGATTAATAGAGTTCTCTGTAGGAGATACTAATTGCTTTATTTCTGATAGGTGATATTTAGACCTTTACACCTCCATTTTCAGGGAAGTAAAATGGTGGTGAGCATCACGGTGGGATAAAATGAATCAGTCCCTTCTGAAGAATGAACAATCAATCAGAATTAGAATTGTGCTAGTGCTGATGCTGTCTCTCATTTTGTGTTTCATTAGTTACACTGCCTATATAAATAACTTTACTCTCTGAAAAACTGCAGAGTGGTATTTTTTTTCAAGTTAGTTTCCAAACTGTGGCACAATTGCCTGGTACCAATCTCCTGCTGAGACTTCTCAATAAGCACAGCGCATTATGTAGTCTTTCTAAGAGGAATATGCCCTTATCTACATCACCCAACATGCTTTGTCTTTTTTATTTGTTCTTTTAAGTTTTGTTCCATCTCACTGGCCTCTTTCAATCTTACATCATCTTCCACTTTCACAAACCAGGCCAAGCTCTCCTTACACCTACATTAGCTTAGAGTGGCAGTGAGGAACAGGTTGTACGTCTTTATCGTTTACATAGTAAGGACAAGATAGAAATATGTGGCTTCACAGAGAATTTATCCCAGAGCTTCTTCTATGGAAAGGTGGTTCTTCAAATCGAGTAATGATTACTCAGTCTTTGGTCTGGCCATCCTTTCTGTACTAAGAGGAAGGAAATTTATATTATTTTTAGCAAAAGTCACCAAAGGCATGAAGGAGAGGCAGCTCTCTACAGCTTACTTCAATAGCATACAAATGATGTGGAGCTTGTGAGGAAACATATCATGGCTTTTGCTTGAGGGTTTTTTTATGGATGAAGTACTAGTGAGCAGCCCAGGAATTTATCTTCTTCATCTCTCAAACTAACAGCAGCTCTTGAGACAGAGCCAAGCCTCAGTGATAGGTGTAAAGGGCAAGGTCACTGAATGACACGAGCAGTCACCGTCATTTGGAACAACACTTTCCCAGATTACTGCATGCAGGACTAAAATAACAAGTTGCTGTAAGAGTATTCCCCATATTCCATGACGCTAATTTCTCTTCCACTGAGAATCTGACTTGCCGTATCTCCAACGCATGCAATTAGGGCACAGAATTCCTACAATATTATATTACAATAGGTGTAATTACAGCTGAGCTTAAGTACCTGCTGTCAGGTTTGCCGCTTTGTGCATGTTAATTGGGTAACCTATTGATGGCTGGTGAAATTCTTCCCTTGATCAAAAAGCACACTGAAACACTTAGCAGAGTATTTAAACAATGGACTTTATTAGTACAGCATCAGTAAGTCAGCCATTCTCAGAGGAAAAAAATATGTATATGGAAGGACAAAGAATAAATTGTTACTGGAATTCCTTCTGGAATAATAAAGTATATTGTCTGATATATCAAATTTTTTTTTTTTTCACAAAAGTCTTTCTAAAAAGAAAGAGAGAATGTTGCTATGCACAGAAAAACAGAATTTCTGAAATTACTTTTTTCTCTCTTTCAAGACCAGCATTCTGATGAATGAAGGAAGATGGAAAGTAGACAATTTAACATTTTTAGAATCTTCTGTATCTTTTGGTGTATTTGTTTTATTATTAATTAGGAAATCCTAGACTGACTGGCACAACATGTGTAAATTAGCATTTTCTCCATTAAGTCTATGTTACATGCTTAACTTCATTAGCTAAACATTTTTTGTGCCTGCTTAAAGAGTTCTGAAAGGCTTGATCACCAGCCTAATGGACATAAAAAAATATGGTATGGCAATGCATAAACTTCTTAGATTGCATAATTTGTTATGCAATACAAATGAGCTCAACCTCTGCCCTCCCCTCCCCCCCGCCCTTACATGTAACATTTTATAGATTATCAAAATTATATAAAATGGGCAAACAACTTGTGCAGCAAATGATGCACAGTGGACCACTTCCTGCTTTCATTGTATAGAATCATAAATATCATAGAATGGTTCGTGTTCAGAAGGACCTTAAGATCACAGTTCCAACACCCTGCCATGGGCAGGGACCCTTTCCACTAGAGCAGTTGCTCCAAGCCCTGTCCAACCTGGTATTGAACACTTCCAGGGATGGGGCTGCCACAGCTTCTCTGGCAACCTGTGCCAGTGCCTCACCACTCTCACGATAAAGAATTTACCCCTCGTAGCTAACCTAAATCAATCCTATTCAAGTTTGAATAAACAATATTCTTTCAATAAAAAAAGTTTAATTGGAAATAAGGCCTGTGGAATTGTTCTAGATTTAGTCACTTTAGCAGGAACACGGATGTGCACAGATGTGAAGTATCAGTGGTTTCAGGCAAATGTATCACTTCCGACATTGTCTCTCAAGATTAAATTCTGGGGCTGTGTTTGTGTTTTTGCTGATATCAGGAATTGCTGTTATACACATAAATATGTTGAGGAAGGGAGACACTTTAAACCAGTCTCCAGGCCTTCACTGCTTTTTCTCTTGTAATTTGCTATCATGTCATTTTCTAAACTCTACAACATATCCATGCTTTTCCCATTGGACACTTGTTTCAGTAACCATCTCATACCTATAATGAATACAAGCTGAAGTATTCAGATTACAGCTCACTAAAAATAATGGTGCCTACCTTAAAAAGAGCAATAGTTTCTCATTTATGTGTAGCTTACTAATGCTCAAGAGTCTATTTAGAGTCCATGGCCTTTGTATAACTCCTTCAGTGCAGCAGCTAGGTATGTTAATTTAATTTTGTTTTTAAGGATAAACTGTAACAGAAGAATATATTAAGTAAAAGTTATATTAAAAAATATGCCCCTTTGCCGCTTGAAGAAATGTTTGAGTTGTCAATTTTATTAATACCATTGAAGAAGCTATTTCCTGGGTAAGAACAATAGACATAAGTGACTCTATTATTAATCTCTGATTTGGCTATGGGAAATTATATTTGCACTTTGGGGTTTCTATACTGATAGAATATGTTCATTTCCAACTGGGGGCGGGGAGGCAGAAATCTGAAGGGAAACAAAAAAAAAGGCTCAGGGTTTCAGAACAACAGATATTTGTTCTGTCTGTGTGTTGACAATCTATCAGCTTGGAAATTACACAGCTGTGAACAAAACCAACTATTTCTCAACACTGACATTCTCCTATTGTCTCACAGAAGCTTCCCCCAAGCACACACTTCAAAATAAAGCAACAGCACATTGCTTATATGCTTTTTGCTTTCTGTGACAAACTTTGCATCATGTTTAATGGTGAAATATACATGTAAACATGTATAAGAGATTGTCAGGTTCTATCTTTGTTTGAATATTTGGTAGTCTGTACTTGTCAGGGCTTTCTGCTGATAACCTCAATCATGTTCTTCTCACCTTGCCACTTTTAACTTAGTGATATGCCAAAGCTAGATAATAGGAGCCACTGGAGTAACTTTATAAAGCCAGGAAATCAAATGCAGATGTAAAATTCTAATTGTACCCATCAAGCAGAGCTTACAAAAGTGTAGAATTTACTCCTGTAATTCTATTTGAACAAATGTGTCAAATACAGGAACTGGTAGAAATACCATCTTCATCAAGTCCCACTCTCATTGGCTACCTGCATTTAATCTTTTTCCTGCTCGTCACTGGTATTCCTCTTTTGTAAAATCACCTCTGCAGAAACAATCAAGTTTAACAATCCTTTGCCAAGGGGCAGGAAGCTTTGACTGCCCACCCAGAACTTTAGTGTGTCAGTTTACCTGCTGGTACCTTCCTGACAGATGACCTTAGTACTGCATTCTCATTTGCTTGTGTTTTCTTCTTCATGCCACTCTAGTCATCCAGGGAAAACTGCAAAATATTCTGTGCTTCACAGATGAAAATATTAGAGTAAGCAGACATAGTTCAGATGGATTCCAAACTTGCTAAAGTGATACTTGCATTAGTCTGGCAGAGGAGATTCTGGGATTCAAGTCTGTCCCGAAAACTGTACACACATAGATGTTGATTTCCTAGTCAGGCTTTCACAAGCCCAGCAACCCATTGTCTTCTGGGACAAGATAAAAGGCTCTGCCTGCTCAGCATGCAACCTAGCCTCCAACTTACTCCAATTTACTGATTTGCTAGTTTGTCTTCTTTTGTTCTAATAATGTTGGTTTTGCAGGAGGTTATTTATAATGAGAATGTTATTTCCCCATGAAATTTAATTTAATAGTTTATTCGAGCAAAGGGTCATAGCTGAACTGACTTGGCTGGTCTTATACACAGTAGCTGAATCAGTGTAGTCCTTAAAAGTCTAGTTTAAAGGCTACTGGAGTCAAAAGAAGGATGGACATTGAGTGTAAACAAAGCCAAGAAGTGAATTGTTCAAACTTCTAAATATAAGTAAAGTGTTCTATGTTGGGGTGACTCCACCTGCTATATTTACAGTATTTCTGACAATTGTAATTGGGCCTGATTTAGATGGATAAAACAGCAACTGCTGTAAGGCTGAAATAGATTGAAAATGTAGGGGTTTTGCTTAACCTGAATTGGCCTAATATAAAACAAAAATATTTGTGTTTAGAAACATGAAGACAACAGAAGGACAAATCATGACTGTCAGCTATATTTACCAAGTATAATGCCATTTAGGCATTATGTAATGGAAGAAAGCCTAAGCTATTCTACATGTGTAGGGCTATAAAAATAAGATTATTGTTGTTTCATGGCATTACATTGCACCCAAAACTTGAATTAGTGCTCCTTTAGTGGTAATAAAAAGAAATTGTAAATCCAATTGGTTTTGGTAAAATGAATGTTGCCTGTTAAGCTCTTTTGTTCTATTAAAAACATTTACTAAAACAAACAAAAGGACAATGTTTTTCCAGAAGGACCTTGAGAGCAATCTGATTTTTAAATTTCTTCCATGCACATTGCCAAAAAAGTAATTTCTGTAACTCCAGTTCTGATTCTATCTTGATTCTGTACAAGTGTAACTCCCTATTTCAGTGGAACCATCTTGTATTATCCTCATTATACAACACAAAATGAAGTGAGGCAGAGAATGTTAGAGCCTTATTCAGAGCTCACTGAAGTCAATGAGTGAATAGCCCTTGACATAAAGCAACCCAAATAATTTCAGAATTTATTGTAATAGGTGATACTAGCTACACTGGTTTTGTACCTGCTTAACTTCATTGATTTCCAAGGCATTACTGAGTATTAGGGTAATTATGTTTAGTGTGAGGCAAAGCTTCCAGAATCACCACGGGAAAAATAAGTTCAAATGTAACAGAAAACTGTAATTAAAGAACAGATTTCTCAATTTTCTTCAATTTAGCATTAGTCCTCATGTGATCTAGTCCTAACACTGATGCAAGTTAAAAATCTACTCTGTTTTCCCAGTGATGAAAACAGAATAGTGTAGCATATCTTTGCTTTAGGTCTGGTAAGGGGAAATACGAAGGCTTAAAAACTCCGAAAGCGTTGTGTTGAACACATTGTATTTTTCCTCATTACTGTTTTCATTTTAATGATGCTTGTGAGCTAAGCCAGTGCTCTCAATACCTCTTAACCTTTTACCCTTTTAGAAGTATCCTCTATATGGAAAGAACTGTTTCTTAGAACAAGGATGTTTAGCTTAAGCCAGATATCAGCAATCTGATGTTTTACCATTTTATAGTAGTGGAAAGATGTTCCAGATATTAGATATAATTAACAATCACACATGATGACAGCCATATAGAGTTGGATCCTGCTGTTATGCTGGAAGGACATGCCATAGTCTCCTTAGTACATGTCATGTGAGCTGATGAGTGTAGCTAGGGTATTGCAAAGCACTGATCAACATTTTTAAAGTGAAAGATGATATACCTTCAAGATAAAATCTACTCAGCTACACATCACCGGCTCTACTTTAGACCTGTGTAAAACTTGCATAGATTGATGCATCTGCACAGCTGCTCATCATAATGCTTTGGCTCCTTCAGCCAGTTATGTAGAAAATATGCCTAAATTTTACTGCTAGGGTTGATGAAAATTTGATCGAAAAATAACATTGCAGAAAATATCCCAGAGTAGTAGGACCCAATCTCCCCACCTTTCCTGCCAGTTCCCCACCTCATTTGCCTATGTACTTAACCATATATGCCTGTTCCTTAAAATACGTAGTTTTCTTAAGTGGAAAAATATCTTCTTTGGAATCTTAGCTGTATATAGTGAAAATTAAAGATTTTTTATTAATTCCAAATATGTCAGGCTCCATTTAGAATAAGGTGATTTCAAAATCACATAGCATTGACCCAGCTTCAGAAGACACCAAGTAAGGGAAATGGTGTGCATTTAAACTCTTTCTAGAAACAGCACATATACCTGAAGTCTTGACTCTCTGGGCAACTGCATATCTTATCTTCCTTCTCTAGCTTGCCTAGTAGAAGGTCTCTAGATAATAAGGTAGATAACATTTTCCTCAATCATACAAACTGTGAATGTTCTTCCTTGAAATTTGATAAAGGTAAACATTGGGTTAGCCTAACAGAGAAGAACAGGACCTTTGTAACCTGTTCTCCACCTGCAGGTATATAGCTTTTCTTGACTTGGAAGCTTTTCTTGCACAAGGATCTTGGGATTTTTCTTTAAACAATGAACTGTACTCTGCTGAATGTCAATTAATGGTACTAGTTTTTAAATAATATATGTTACAATTTTTAAAATTTCAAATGTGTCATGCTGATGATTCAAGATTTACCTGGCAGATAGTTTAAAGAAAGTACTTTGCATGCAGTGATTCATTTAAATTATAAGTACCCATTACTTTGTATTTCATTTTTAACAAGTTCTTCATCCACTCAAAGGAATACCAGACAGCTCAGGTTGGAAAAATGATTCATCTGACATATGCAAAGATGGACTCACTACAGTTGGGGATTCATAATCAGAGCAGAAACATATTAAGGGTAGGTGTCATAGTCCTTGATGTTTGCAAAAACTGTCAGAAGCTGTATGCATTATGAACTCCTTTTGTTGTGTTACAATCTTTCAGTTTCCAAAGCAGTTTATGTGCATATGAAGGACCAGTTCCTGAGCTCTTAACTCAGGTAAGCCCTGTGGATTTCTGTAGCATCTGGCCTAAATAACGACTTCCAGATTTAATTCCTGAAAATAAAAGGAAAAATTCTACAGAGTGAATATCTTTTACAGTAAGTACTTATTTAGGGAATTCAGGGAGTTAAAGATATTGGTTTAGAACTATATGCACTATTTTGAATATCAAAACAGGATCTGGCTAAGCAATATTTGTATTAGCTTAGCATTGCTATTCCTATACACTAAAGGGGTAAGTGGTACAGCTATTATTTCTTTTCCATTCTTTATGCTTCCTCTAAGAATAGCTTCACTCAGAGGACACTAAGACGAAAGATATTTCGTTTAATCTTTGATAATATGGTGCTTTATGTTATAGGTTTAAGGGATTCTAAAACATTAAAGGAAGATTTTGTAAAGTATTTAGCCTCCAAATACTGTGGCTGGGCCCCAGTAAGGTTTTCAGAAGTGACGAGATGTCTGACCCACTGATTTCCACAAAAGGCCCATCTTCACCGATTTCTGAGTATGCTTCTGGAAGGCAAGTTCATCCTCTGCAAAGTCCAGCTGATGGTAGTACAGGTCCTGACCTCCTGTCACTGAAAGGGATGAAGAAGCACAGTAAAACACAATTGTCTTGGATTTATTGCAAGAAATGTCCAATGTGATTTTAGTTGCACTTTGAAGCCTCCAGGTTTCATCTTGTGTCAAGGTTTAGAGAAAATAGCAGGCTTATTGTCTGATATGGACCAATAATAAATTTATTGGTTAAAACCCAAACCAAAGCAAACAAAACAAAACAAAACAAAACAAACAAAAAAAAACAAAACAAAAAAACAAAAACAACAAACAAACAAACCCACAAAAAAACAAACCACTGAGCAAAACTTCAATTAAAATTTTAGCCTTCATAATGAAGAATCATGGCCAGACTTCATAACTGCCTCCTCCAGTCAGGGTAGCAGTGGTAGCAAAATTACCACAAGGGCAGTAAATAACCTAATCAAATAATTTTATTTGTAACTTGTTATTGCAATAGTATTGCACATGATATAAGTACCTCATGACTCAGAAACTTTGAAATTTTGCTTGTGATTATGTTCAGTATAAGATTTCTGAGACTTTGTTATCCCAGTTAACAAAGTTTCTGGTTTTCCTGTCAACAACTTCAATGTAATTGTCAAGCCATATACTCATCCACATAAATCAATGTCTCACTGTTCAAGTTAATGAACAATGCCAATTTTCATTACCTGAGCATGATTCTTCATAAGTCAAAGCTTACCTAGACTTTTAATTGCTTTGAAGACCCCCTAGGAGAGGATCAAACACAAAATTCATACAGTACCCTGCTACTTTTGATCAGGGCACTTTCCCATTTCCCCACCCTTTAGTTTGCTGTTCAGTCATGTGCAGTCTGGCCTTAATTTGGAAGCACAATCTTTGTTTTCCCAAAGTAGAGGACTTTTACAATCAGCTGCTTCTTTTTACATAGACAATAACAGACATGACCAATGAACAACACTCAGAACCTTTAAAGACAGATCTATTTTCAGCTGTTGTACAAAAACTGCTTATCACCATCTTTCTGGTGCTTGCCAGGAGTTCAGCATCACCCCAACTGTCAGAAAACAGGAAACAGCAGAGGCAGCACGAACTCAGAAGGGTTGTCCTGTTTGTGTCTATGCACTACTTTGGTAGGAAACATTTTAGAGCCAGGCAGACACCTCAAACACAGAAATGTGAATTCTGCAGTACTGGAGGAGAGCCCAATACAATTTTCATGTATTCAGTATGGAGGTAGTAATGCAGTATTAAGATACTCAGCTGTAAAAGCCTACGTCAGATATTAGAAGCAGCCTTTGATTAGAATGCAGAGTTTTTCTAAAGGGTAAACTGATCCTGTAAGCTAACTGGTATACCTCTACATTACACAGCAGCCACAGTTTGAATTCATAACCTTAAGCTGGCAAAAAACAGCATCTGTTTCAGAGTTTTATATAAATGTAGATACTAGAACAAGCATGCTGTATCTGTCTTATCTGTCTATTTGTCTTTCTGCCTGTCTGTCTGTCTCTCTATCTCTCTATCCATCTATCTGTAGTATAATTGTCTTTTTTTACAGTTACTGATGTACTAGTCAGTCATTGCTCTCACAAGAGAGAGTGATGCAGAACAGACAGAAGGTACATAGCTGAAAATTTCAGATGGTATGATTTGGGTAGGTGTGAATCTTTATTTAGACCCATACTGCCTTGATTCAAGGTATGTCCAAAACATATGTATAATTCATTAGTCTTCATCTTACATCTTCAGCTACTGAGTAACTTGTCGGCTTTTATTCTTGGGCAATATATCAAGAGTAATGATATTCTGTGCATAGATTAAAACAGGATAAATGGTGTATAATGATAATTTAGAAAAAAAATCTGTGGGCACAGCTTCTGCTCCGATCTGATTTTTCTTTTGGCAATAAAATTTTATTGTAGCTTAGCACTCTTCTTCTGAAACAAATAGCCTTATTCATCTTCTGCCTATTTGCAACACCAAGAACAAGTTTAATGGATAATGCAGAAAGTTAATTTCAGACAGGTTATTTAACAATAAGCCAGGTGGAGGTGTACAGAGGATGCTGCTGCAGGTCTGTCACAGCTGGTTCTGTGTCTCTCTTGTCACTTCCTTGGCAAAAGAGACACTTCCTGGTAGCTGTGTTCAATTACAGGACAAGAGAGGTTGAGGCATCACACAGTCCTGACAGGCAGGGGTCTGCTGGGGTCTGCTATAGGTTGAGTAGTAGGAAGACTACATAAAAATGTCATGGGCCCACTCTGCCTCCAGGACTGCTAAGAAATTTTCCTAGCAGACTGAGAAGACTCATACATTGATTTGGATAGATTTAATTTCATAGTATAAGCAGTAAGTCTTGAAAATCCAATGTGTGAACATTCAGGGAAGGGTTAGAGAATAATGACTCGTTTCTGATGCGTCCAGACTGATTCAGTTCAGATTTGGCAGAAGGCTTCAATCACTTCTGTTACTGAATACCTACTGTCCATATTACACTTTCGGTGGGAGACCTGTTAGCATGATCACTAATAAGATATTGTTCTTTTTTTACTGTTAGTTTTTTGAGGGAAAGGATGGACACCTTCTTTAAGTCTTTCTACAAAAGTACAAATTAATGTGGAATCCATCGAGTGAGAGGGAAGTTAAAAAGAAGAGAGTGGAGCTAAATGTGCTCACAATAGGTTTTATTTCTCTTGCAAAGAAAGATGACAGTTAGGAAGGGAATAGCTCTGGGACATGATCCTTACAGACTGTGTATGCAACACCTGCATGTACATGAGCATACAGACATCATCTTGAGCAGCCTGAATAAAGACCAGGCTGATCTGCAGCCTCTATGATAGACTGACTTCAGTGTGAGCTATTTATAAATCATTCTTTCATTCTCAACAATTCTTTGGCTGGAGCCAGAAAGGACAGAACTACTGGCAGAATGGCCTCTTGCCTAGTGTGCTGTGACTGACATGTAATCTGTCACTCCCCATCATCTGTGGGGTGGTGATAGGAAAATAATGCTCCTCAGCTTGCCTTAGATCACACATTACTCTCCTGAATACAGCTCCCTAAAGCTGTGAAATGGCCTTTAGAAAGTGTCTTTGTTCATTTTTGATATAGGAGAATAGGAATAAATGATAAACAGGCTGGAGGGAAGGGAAAGAAAGCAAAACACACATTAGAGATCTGATGAGAGAAATTGGCTACGACTGAGATTTCCATGTGATCCAATGACCTTTCTGTGGAGAATACCCAAGGTGTATATCAGAGTCATGTAGGGTGCAAGAGCTGGGTTGTGTACTGATGAGGGTACTTGCTGTGAATGGCATTTCCTGATCTTTAATTGTGGTATAACCATCCATGTTCAATATATGCCTGGGAAATCAGTCTCCCTTCATTTCTCCACTCTTTAGAATATAAAATTTCCAGTGTGACTTTCCTCTGTAGCAAACACCAGTGACATAACAGGGTCCCACTTTCATCTGGTGACCCGGGAGTTACAGTAATACAAACACTGTAACAGCAAGAGTATAATAAAATACATGCAATAACCATGTGCCTGAGATAAACAGATCTTTTTCTAAACCAGAAAATTTTGGATGTGTTCTTTTAAAAAAAATGGCACTACATTTTCTTCTTTCAAGCCATTTTCTCTTGATGACTTTTTGCATTCCTTTTATGTTATGAAATCTCTCAAAGATTTAGAGAAATGCCAGATTAGCTTTCTTCTCTCTCATTGCTTCAGCTCCCTCCAGTTCCTGGGCAGCAATCCTCTTTGTTTCATGGTTTATATACAATGAAGTTGCTGATGATCTTTAGAATATTATAATGCTCTCCCTCAGGTCTAACCTTGCTGTCTCAAATGACATTTATGTAAATTGTCACCAGAAGTTTAGGGCACATCTCTTTTCTTCCTTAATAACATGTCATACTGATGTGTCTTTATTTGTGTTTCATAAATAGATGATTGATTAAAGAGGCCAAAATTAATTTAGATTGATATTCAGTGGACTTCTTGTAGTGACATTGCAGTATGACTCCTCCATATTTTGCATTTTAATTTGTTTCTCAATAAACTTTATGACTCCACAACCTCACTGTCCCTTCTTAAGGCTCACTAGACAGATTTCTGAAGGTAGTCCTTCAATCTTCTTACCGTCTCTCCCTCTTGCTCAGACTATATGTTGCAAGGAAAATAGAGCTCCAGAAAAATAGATATATAAGATGCTGTATTTGCAGCAGTCTGTTCAAGCAGAAATTTGCAAGTGCACTGGAGATGATAATCTGTGAGGTCTCATCCTTCCCTGTACAGGCAAGGTGATGTTGCCATGGACTGTGATGGAAGCAAAATCTAAACCATAGCCATTCTCTTCATGCAGATGAATGCAATGTCTACTGAAAACCTATCTCAATTATTCATGTTTTAGTCTACATTTATCCTCTGAGCTCCTTTCACATTCTTTACAGTTCTCTCTCTGTAGTTAGGAAATATATTTTAGCTCAGATTTATACTGGCACAGACATCAAAGCACTGACCCATGAAGCCCAATGTAACAGGTTGTTTCTTTTGTGTCACAATAAAAGACCCTGATTTATTCTCAGTTTACCTAGTAGGAGAGAAGAAAACATGGAGGCTAGAACTACTTGGGTGCTCTCCAAAAACATGACTGATTTTCTCAGGTCAGTATCCAGAAGTAGTGCTTCAGGTATTATTTTTTATGATCAGTGTCCCCATAGCACTGCACAAAGCTGAGGTATCTCAGGTGGTTAAATAATGTTCAAGATAACTAACACCTTATCGTAAAAACAGGGATTCACAGAATGGCTGACAGCAGAAGAAACTCAACTTCAAAACTGGTTTGAATGATCAAAAATAGTACACAGAAATAAAATTCCCATAAAATAGAAGCCTGGCCATTTCTGGAAGGTACTCATCATCTTTCAGGACACTGTTGACCACAGATGGAGGAGCCAGTACTGCAGCATATGCTTGAGTTTATGTCCTTTTCTCTGCATTCAAGAAAATTCTAGAAGTTTGCTAAAATCAGTATTCTACCCTCTCCCTCACTTAGAAGAATCGGCCTGTTTTCCATGCCTTCAGTTCTATCAAGTTATTACTTTCCCATATATCTCCAGGAACCTTGAGGTTCCTTTTTCCCTGCCACCACCATGTGTGAGGGGCTGCAGAAAAGAGGGATATGGTATCTGCTTCAAGCACAGCTCTGAACACACAGACAACTGCAGTCATTCCTAATGACAAAAACCAATCTCCAAAAATGTGAAAATAACTAGCCTGAATAACTAGCTTGAAGGCAGTGTGTCAGTAGCCAGCACACAGGAGTATGCAGCATTTGTTCCTGTGAATTGCAGGATAAATCAAATACCTTGATTTGTGCTTCATTGTAAAAGGCTTCTTTTGTGTACAGCTCTTCACACATAGCCCTTAGCACTATTTATGGATTATCTGAGGGCCTATTACCTCCTCTAGGTAAGGTAATGAGTGAATGCTGGAAATTCTCACACTACTGTGCTCATGTGAAACAGAACAAAAGGGTCAGCTAAGTTACTGTAGAGGGCTCCTTATGAAAGAGAAATGATGGTTATAGACTCGGGATTAAAAGGTACCTACCAAAATGAAGTTAGACATTTGTTCTGCCTCCTTTCATTTGAAAGAAAAGACAAAGCCCAGCTCTTTCCAGAAGCTCCAAGGCAAGAACAACAGGTTAGTGTGGAGTTACCTCATAAGGAAGCTGGAAGTTTTTCAAGTCCAAGAAAATAATTTTGAATATGGTGTACTTTCAGAAATAGAATCAGGATGAGAGCTATTTGGCTTACAAATCTGTGTAGCAAGTGCTGACCTGCCTGTTCAGGCCTGCGCTTTTCCACATCTTTCATTTTCCTCCCTGCATATGGTTAGCCTTTCATATTCAGCAGGGAGCAGCTGTATCCTATGAAGGACCATGGCTTTGCCCCCCCCCCCCCCCCCCCC
>NDXB01005914.1:106703-117773 GCA_002631895.1 Agapornis roseicollis | reverse complement strand
AACAAAAAAGGAAATCAAGGGAAAAAAAAAAAAAAAAATAGCACAATTACCATGGCTAATTGCTTACAAATATCAACAGTGAACACTCCTAAACAAGCACTCCAGCAGAGCTCAGGGCATTTTTAGAAGAGAGAATCAGAAAAGAAAATGAAGTTGTCCATTGCTTTTATTATGTGCTAAGAAAGAGGTTCTATTTATTGCTCAGGCAGTTAAGCAGACTGGCTTCACTTCACTTGAAAAATGACAAGTTCATAGCCTGAGGTAGGAAGTCTGCATCGTATCATTCTGTTATATCTTACCAGAATAGTCTTAATGACCTGGCATCCCAGATAAAGCACATCCAACTCTCTTTTTTACCCGTTTGAGTTCTCAGCAATTCCAGGGTCAACATTATATAATCTAATGGGTGAATAAGCATCTGTGAAGGAGTTTGATATATGTCATCCTTGGTATGGCTTGAATCAATCTCTGCCAAGTCTTCCTGGGACACTACAGTAGAATAATTCAGTAAATCTAAGTCACACTCACGGTTAACAACTTTCAAAGTTGAAAGAAACCCTACTTTTTGTTTTCTGAAAACCTTGGGATGGCAGGGGAGGGAGGAGTGATTGCCCTGGATGTGATAATGGCAATAATTTGAGGGTGTCAGATGTTACTTCTAAGTCCACAGACCTCTAGAAACATTAAGGTTAAGCCTTTGAAGATGATTTCATAAGAGAAAGGTACTTCAATGATCTAGGACTTTTTTTCTTTACAAGATGAAATCTGGATGAAGTCTTCGATGAAGGCACATCATCATGTTAATGTAATTACAGAGAAATAAAGACTTGTGAGGGATTGTGTCAGATGTATTAGAAATCACACTGAAAGAGTGAGAACAGGAAAGGTTAACATTTCCTTGTGCTAGTCGACATTAAAACTCGACAGAATAGAAGAAAGTGACACTATTTAGTATGCCAAGCAATGTCATATCTTCACAGAACCATCACTGCAAGATATGTCCTGAAATAGAAATGGGTAAAATAATATATTCTCTCCAGGACTTTTTTTTAATCTGAGGAAATTCTGTACTTTTTTCTGTGCCATGAATAGAAATATAATTCATAGTGTTTCCACTGTTTTATCTAAATGGTGTTTTGCAGTCAACCTCAGCTTTTATTCTCATTGCACAAATGAATTAGCATTTATTATCTTTCCAGATTTTTTTTCCCCAGTTGCAACTGATTTACTGAAAGTTCCCAAGACTATTACATCAGAAAGAAAGCTGGTGAAGTGCTGTTATTACCAAAGTATAGGACAGAAATCAGCAAAGTCCAGGGCAAAAAGCCCACAAATTCTTTTGTCAGCAAGAGTTCAAGAGAGCATTTAGACATGTATTTAACTTCTAAAGACTTATATGCCTTAAGCAAAGCTTATGTAGGTGCCTGACATTATGCCTGTACCTATCATAGCATCCAAGATGGATGTTAGTGAAATATACACTCATACACTAAAAAAAAAAAAAAAGGATAAAGAATTTTAAAATTAAATAAGAAAAATTGAAAAACTGAAATAAACTAACAGGCAAAGAAAAGCCTTACTTGTTGCCTAAATTCAGCAGGAACATATCTGATGTCAAATATTCCTTCTGGTTTAATAGGAGATGAGGGGAGAAGTGGGAATTTGCCTTTCTGGAAACAAAAGTTTTGCAGACTGAATGAAACTGGGAAGTTTTTTGAGAGGTTCTGACAGTGTAGTCAATCAGTTTGTAATGGGAGAATATTGGGACATCCTGGAGAACTGTATAGAAGCTACAGCATACTGGGTTTGAACTGGGGAGTGAAACTCTGAAGAGCTGCCAGATAAAATAAATCAAAAGCAAAGGACAACCATTTTTGTTGGAGCCTTTCATTAAAATATTGGCAGCTGCTGATGCATAACAAAAGCTCTGCTTGCGCTATGAGATATTAAGAGTCGAAAACCAAGGAAGCAAATGTTCTCTTCAATTGCAGTGCAGGAGTAAATGGCTCCCTGCCAATACAAAACACCTAAGAAAAGAAAAATTTCAATGGTGTTTTGATAAATTATACTAAGATTATCTTTATCCATTTGCTAAGGAGCAGCAGTTCTCTCACATTAAATCTTTCTGGATTATTTTCACAGGGTTTTTTTTTTTCCTTTTAAAATTTCTGGGTTTAGATTTTACTCTGAAATTATTGTCTAGCTCCAGGTATACCTTGTAGGGAGCTTCTCTGTTACAATGATTGCTTCCAGTACGAAACTGGTCATAACTAAGTTGAAACAGAGTAGGCTTGGCACCTACAGCACGAATTCAAACTCTGCCAATTTGAAGTACAGGAAAATGTTAACTTCATTTAGTGACCTTTACTGCCCTTAGTATTTGCAGATGTCTTCAACGTGTAAACTTAGTGCTGGTACTCTTGAAATGTATAGCTAGAGGAATTAACCATATGCATATGATATGTTGCATCCTTAAATGCCTGATACACATGAATCTGTATTTTATCTGCTAGAGTGCTAGACTGGGACTTCTTGTAGCTGTTACTGCCAGGATGGAGCTGCAAGAGGTGATTATTTAACAGGAAACAACACAAGATCATACAAGAAAACAATGGCTAACCTGGATTTTTTTAGATGAAAAAATGTTTCTTTCAATTAAATCATAGGAAAATACAAAGAGTTTATTTTATTTTAGAAATAATTTCATTGATAAATTGTTCTTCTTCATGCCCTTACCTGAATACTGAAAACCTGAATATTTCTCTGCTTATTTTGCTTAGCTCTCCAAATTACAGCGATACCTTATATTTCAGACAAGAACTTCTGAGTGTCAGCAGTATAAATTTCCATGTAGTCTTTGCTTTTCTACAGCTTCTCAGCAGAACAGAAAAAAATCAGTTTTGGAGAGATGGCAGAGAGGGTTCTGCTAAAGGTGGAGGAGTGCTAGCAGTCCCTAAGGTTATGGTAGGTAAGAGGGAAAAGAACTGAGAACTCTGGCAGTGAGGCTAGGAATTTTATGACAGAGAAAGCAGGAGCAGAGAGGTCTTCAGAACAGATCTGGCTGGAGGAGAGGAGTTGAAAGAGGTTTTAGGATTTCTCTACTCATTCCTCACCAGGTTTTAAATGAAGGAGCCCCACATCAGAGCACTCTGTATTTGAAGTGCTCCCCAGGCTTTTGGAAAGGAAAGATGCTAAGTTAGGGAGACTGCTAGAGTGGAACTTGTGGCTGTTGCTGCCAGGACAGAGCTGCAAGAGGTGACTGCCAACTCTGGCATGGAACATGGCCAGTATCCGAAACTGTACATCCTGCACATGCTTGATGGCAATGCAGCATTTGCCAAAGCAGTTCAGGCTCATCCACTGTTGAAAAGTGGAACTGACAACAGCAAAGGAGAGAGTCTGACACTTCTTTTAGTGAGCAGGCCTTGCATTCTGAGCCAAGATTGACAGGAACTGCCAAATCTGCTCCGGTGCTGCCTATTGGCTCTTGTGAGGTCAGAAATTTTTCTTCAGTTTCACCCAAATGTTCTTGAAGGGACATTCAGATTGTTCAATTCAATTTCAGGTCATCCCTGTTTTCATTTTAATTTTCAGTTAAAAAAGAAAATAAGATAAAGTAGGATTACTAGAATTCAGAGAATTATATAGAATGCAGAGAAAATTACCAGTTCTATTATTCACCAGATCTTACTAAAACATCAGCTAAGATACTGAAATGATGGCATTTTAATGTCATCTGCAGCATCTATTTTGACATAGAATGTCAGAAAAAATCCTATAAATTATATACAATTCTTCTTCTTTTTCTCCAAAAACCAAATAGTTTTTTCCATAGATCGTTGATCCTGAATGAATATTCTAATTCCTGATAAGAAACATTGAAATGGTTTCCATTCAACACTTGTGACAGGGTTTCTCATGAGACACACTCGTGGAAACTAAGCTGTCAAAACATAAGAGGAGAGGTCCTCTCATGTGTTAAAAACTGGTTAAAAAACAGCAAATAAAGGGTAAGAATACATGGACAGCTCTTCTACTGAAGGGATGTACTCCAGGTCTTTGAGCTAGGATTTTTACTAATCAGTGTATCATCAGAGATCCTGGGAAGGAGGGGTGTGTGTAATTGCAGTAAGAAAATTATCAGGAGAGTGAAACAGAAAACTGAAAAGTTTGGACCTGAAATGCACAGAACTAATAAAATAGCAGGTAAGATTTACTACTGAGAAGTCCAAAGTAATGCTAAGGGGAGAATATTAAACCAGGAGAAAGGCTACAAGGATGTTCAAAATAGGGGGAAAGATCACACAAATTAGAAGTCTCTGGCTTAAAATACAAATGAAAGGGGATGTATCTGGTGGAAGTGGATAAAATTTTAAACAGTGTAAGGGAAAAGCATCAGGAATTATTACTTTACTGCCTTTCAAGATTGGTGTACAAGAACATAACCAGTGATCTTACAGGTGGGTACATTTAACAAAGATGAGAAAGTTCTTTTTCACAACCTGTATAATTTACTTTGGAACTCATTACTATGGGATTTTTAGAAGATAAAATGAAACATTCAAAATACGATTAAACTCTTCAAGGACAAGGTTATTAATGGCTAGGAAAAGTACATCTGTGTTCAAATCTTTAGTCACAGAGACTGAATTGTTGAGCACAGCAGGGGAAGGATTTCCCCTGTGCATTCCCATTTCTTGTACTCCCTCTCTGGTCACTCTCAGAGACTGAGCGCAAAACTAGGTGGTCTTTTCATCTTACCTACTGCAGTAGTTTTTAGTGTCTGTGGAAGTGTGCAGCAGAGAATAACTTTTCATTGTTTTTCCTCTGTTAGGGCTTCTTTCAATCTCTCTCAGGTATCAAGCAACTCTTTCAGTATATGCTGATTAACTCCTGGTGAGCTAGGCAAGGAAATCAAGCCCTTCTATTCACAAACACGTGCATACCAGCTGAAAAGACAAGCATTCATAGCTGTGGCTATCAATGCACTTTATTCCACTTTCTGACCTAATTGTTATTATCCCATGGAATTTTGTTTATATAACAAAACCAAATTAGTGTCCTAGAATCAAGCACATGGGGAAAGTACAAAGTTTAGAATGCACTATTTGTGGTGTTTTTTCATCTCTATTAAAGAAAAAATGATGCAGGCCTTAGTATCTGGATGTGTGCCATTTTGACCATGATCCTCACACTTTAGGATTTCTTCTCTTCTGCAGGAATGTATGATTGTCTGATCTTATTTCTAAATGACCTTTTATAAAATATATTTAGTGAGAGATATCTTTGAGTGTGAATTAGGGATTACAGTAAATGGATTTTTTCCATGGTTGGAAGATGATGCTGTATTTCCCACTGTAATGATTTCATAGTGAGTCTATGTTTTGCAGTGCTAGCCAACATTTACAGGTGAGGCAAACCCATCTGCTATCCCCAGAGACCTCAAAATGCAAAGGCATTAGGGAGTGTTCTAGGGGGTGGAGCAGTGAAGCCAAATGTTTGTGAAATGGCTCTGGAATAGGAGAATCTGAAAAGGACAGGGCTCTGCTTACCTTTCTAATGTCTTCATATCATCCTGGGTCTAGAAATTTTATTGTAGGGTTTTGTTTTTTGGTTGGTTGGATTTTGGTTTTGTTTTTGTTTTGTTTTCTATTAGCACAACTAGGCTGCGACTATATTTAACTGCTTACAGTTAACTTACAAGTTTACTTGCTTTACTCTGAACTAGAAAAACAGTCCNTTGTTGGTTTTTTTTTTTTTTTTTTTTTTGTTATGTCTGTGATCTTTTCAGTCATTTCCATTTCTATCCATAAGGATTTTTGAATGTGCAGCTCATTTTCTTTGCTTGCCTCACTCCATTCTCGGTGCTTTCTGTAGTAACACCTCTAATGTCCATTGCAGAAGAGGGCCACTTTGGGAAGATCCAGGGAGTGTCTGCTGGAGGGGCAGTCGGGTGCTGTTCAAAAGGGCGGTGCAGTCGATAGAGGATTCACCCTGTCAGTGATCTGTCCCTGTGATAAGATCCCAGGTTGTGGGTTCAGTGAAAACAGTATGGGTTAGCAGCATCAGCGTTGCTCCCTTATTCTATGGCTTGAGGTACACAGTATAGAAAGAGGCTTCAAGGAGAGTGGGAGGTGGGTACAGACCCTCACATCCTGTCCCAGCCTATTTATGCAAGATAGGTGTATTTTTCTCCTTTTGTTATGCAAAATTCATCTCATTTTCTTCAGTTTAATTAAATCTTTTTCTTTGTGCAACTGTCATAATCTGTCTCTGCATCTCCAGCTTCCAGAGAATGAAAATCACAGCCTAAAAACCTTTTGTAGCTTCCAACTGTAAATAGATCAGCTGATTCTGTTGTTTGATTCGTCTCAGATCTTGTGTTTGTTGCTGCCTTATATAAGGTTGGCTCCGCATGTTGAGGAGGTTCACACACTGATATCTTGATTCCTCTGCTGATGGTAATTGAACAAATATTAAGCATATCAGTGCTTCAAATAAAGCACTGTCATCTAAGCCAGTCCTGTTTTCATCAGGCAGTTTAGCCACCTGCTGCTTTGCAATATCATCCTAATTCTGCAAAAAGGGGCTGCCATTGATTAAAATCAAGTGACCCTCACTGCTGGTGAAGGTCGAGTGCAGGCTAATGCAATGAAATTCATGTAAATGTCTCTTACAGTACTGCTTGTGGGTTTTGTTTTTTTTTTTTTTTTGCCTACTTCAGATCAGGAAACTGAATAAAGTATTATGCCTTCTGTGAATAGATTACATATGAAAACAAAGGGAAAAAGGAGATGAAAGAAAATGGCGTGTCCAAAATCACTGGGTAGTAACACATCCAGGTTTCCTGATACTCTGCCCTGAAACCACCTGCTTCTCCCTTATTGCTAATGATATTATTACCAATAGTAACATGTTAAGTGTGATTATCATCCACATTATTTTTAGTCTGAACAACTGCACGTATGACCATGTTTCACTTGGAAAAAAAGTAAATTATTTAAATAGCTATTTAATTGGGACTTCTGGTGACATAGAAACTTCAACAATTATTTGCAGCATGTGTGAATGCATGCAGCCCTCAGCAAAAGAGAATGGGCCCATCCCCAAATTATTCCATCTGGCAGAGTCAGTACCTGCTGTAGTTCACACATGAATGGCATTAATTTGCATGTAAATAGAGGCCTACATGCTTCTGTGGAGCTAAAAGCTGTATTTCAACATTTCACAGTGGAATTAGGCAGTGGGCACATTGCTACATGATGGTTCAACCTTGTAGTGATGTGCCAGCGAAAATCATTTTAAATGCTCTTCTCCATATTTCCCGGTAGGATTATTTATTGAAGTAGTGTGTAAGAGCTCAGAAGAATCCTCTATTGAAATGCTGCCAGCTCCTAGCTACGATTCTGACATTGATGTTGTCAACTGAGATTAAGCATTGGTCTTAATGAATGCCGACAGTCATGTTTCTTAGGTATAGTCCTGTACTTCTTTTCAGCAAAGAACTGAAATAGAAGGGCTGGACATGCAGAGAAAGATTTAGTAGCTGAGATATTTACCTGCTACCTGAGCTTTTCTTTTTTCTTTCCTTCCTGCTTCTTTCCCTGAGAGGTGCAGCACTAAGTTAATGTTTTCATATCAAGATGTAACAGTAAACGATCCTATATCAGTTTCAGGTGAAAGAAATATATTCCTCTAGCAATGCTTTCAGGGAAGCTGGGAAATTCAAACTTACTACACAGAATAACATGAAACTTTTCTTCCACTATGCTGATTCAGTATTTCCTTTGAGAGACTGGTTAATATTTCCTTCTCCTTGCCCACATCAACCCTAGTTTTTGCCACATTGTACTTAAATATGTCTTTTGACCCTTTCAAATGTATGTTAATTGGGCTTTTTAGGGAATATGCATTGCACTTAAGGCCCAGGGATATTTAGACAGATATGTCCTCAACTGAGATTCCATTTCAGAGCCTGAAACTTTATTATGAGTTTTTAAATTTGTTTAGTTCATTTACCCCTAGTCCTTGGGACCTCTATAGTATAGAGAGCTCTTGTCTGTAATTGCAGGCAATGCTTTACTTTGTCATTGTACAAACATGCTGTTTTGTAGCAAAAGGAAGGTGATACTGTTAAATTCAATAGCATCTCTTTCATGTTAAAATCCCCCTGAGCAAAATCTCACGACTAAATCCTCTAGTATTGAGTGTGAAAAAAAGTCATACAAATGGAGATAGAGACTGGTAGCTGCAGAGTGAAGGAACTTTCCCTTGGAATGAAGATCAAGGGTAAATGTTTCTGCTCTGGAGGGAGCAGTCAGGCCCATCAGTCTGAGTGCCAGCAGCCAGGCATACTTCACTTTGTAAGACAAAAGGGTGGTGAAAAAAGCAGCAAGGAACACATCCGTCTGAATTGACTGGCAGGGAGGCGGGGGTGAGCCTGCAATAACTCAGGCAGTGCTCCCACCTTTCCTTCTCTGGAATACTCGGAAAGAGGTTGCACCGAGGCACTACAGATGTTTCTTTGTAAATTTGTACTGCACGTTTAAGACTCAAATCAAGCCATTTCGGTGGTAGCAGGATTGAAATCTGAGTACCTGATGTGCCCGGACTACTTACCCAGCCCACAGGGTGTGATAGATGCCCTGTATGTCAGTAGACGAAAGTGGATGGGGACAGACTTTTAAGGTAGATCCCTTTAAGTAAACGAAATAGATTTTGCTTGTCATTTTTGCTGCGTTCTTCAGTGTGTTATTTGCAGCACTGCATATTGAAGAAATATAGCGAAGAAGAAAAAACAGACAGCAGGATCATTGTGACGGGAAGTTAGAACGAAAGGATAACCGGGCTCTGACTTCCACTTGACATTGAAGTTCCAAGTTGTTGAATTTGGCCATTCCTGTACTTCAGTGAATGCAAAAGACCTCTCCCTCTTGCCATTACTTTTCTAAGGAGAGGAAAAAGAAAATGTGTATGGGGAAACTTCAACAAATGACATGCACATTTACATCTGGATTTTTCCTTGAGCACATGAAGAATGGGTTAGTAGAGCATACAGGGTTAAGAAGAATGAAGGGGGCTACATTAAGTGTCTCTTGTCAGTAGACAATTGACCCTCAGGCTGCTCTTCCTGCATTGGCATTTGTTTGCAAGTGGTGCAAAGAAACATATCCTTGGAGCAACCCGAGAAACAAATGCCCCACCCACAAAGCTGCTTTCGTTCCATTTCAGAAAGTAAGTAGATGAATGAAATACCCTTATTGACACTTATTTTACAGGAACGCTGTCAGGTTTTCTTACTGATAAAATACCCTTCAAATGCAGGGCAACTATTGACAGTTCTTTAACACATATCTTGAAGGCAGGCTCCAGGTCTTTACTTTGTTTTCTTTAAATATATCACACTATTGCAGAGACAGGCTATTTTCACAAAGAAATTAGTTGTATCTTTATACTAAGTGCTGTTAAAGGGAATTATAAATAGGCTTTAGACTACAGGCTATTGCTTTGCTTTACAGTTGAAAAAAACCATCAATCACCTGACTGAGACTAAACCCTAGCATCTCACTTTCTTAATTGATTTTAAAGGTCACAGATGTATAGAAGTATTCAGCTTAATCTTAAATGCATTGACTAATCTGGCAAAAGCATTTTAGGATTTTTCCTTTTTATTTTCTGCCAGCTACTTAAAATGTGAAAGAAGTGTCACTTATAAGTAAAGAGTGGATCTTTAAGAGAAGGCAGAGTATCAGAGATCAGACTCGAATCTCAGAAAGGTCTCTGCAGCTTAGCTCTGCTTTTCAGTCAATCTGATTCCTAGTGTTTGCAGATTGCACTAGTTCACCCCCACTCCCCCAAACGGGTTATCAGCAATCAACTACATGCTGCGGACAGAGAACAACCTCAAATGAGCTGTAGCCTAAAAATAGCCATTTTCACATTAAAATCTTGAATCAGTCAGGAGAATGGGTTGCAGCTGGAACATCTTTCCGTTGCTTATGCCACCAGTGGCAAACACATTCAACAACAAAAATCTCCATCATGAAGTTATTGGGATTCTGCTTATTAAACATATTTTATTTTGCAATGATATAATAGAAATACAAATTAAGGTGCAAGATGATTTCAGATGCCTGATAGTAGAATAAATACGACCATTTTTAGTCTACATTCATCTAGACATAACTATGATTAATGTTCAAATTTACCCCTCAAAACTGGTATCTAGGTAGGGAGTATACTTGCTCTTTATATATTGCTGTATGTTCACAGATATAAAGAGGCACCCTAAGAAGATTCAGAGCCTGTTTGATGTGAGTTCTGCTCCAGAAGTGTATAACTCACTTCTGACAGTATAGGGAGACCCTGGGTAACACTCTGTGCTGGTGTAGGCTGGGGTAGAGTTAATTTTCCTCACAGTAGCTGCCATCAGGCTGTTTTGGATTTGTACTGAGCACAGTGTTGATGCTTTTGTTACTGCTGACCAGCGCTTACACAGAACCAAGGCTCCTCACACCACGCCACCAGGCAGGAGGCTGGGGGTGCACCAGGAGTTGGGAGGGGACACAGCCTTGCTAGTTGAGCCCAGCTGACCAGAAGGATATCTCAGACCCTGTACATCATGCTCAGCATAGAAAGCTGGGGAAGAAGGAAGGGGAGGATGTTCAGAGTGGTGTTTCTCTTCTCAAGTAACAGTTAGACGTGCTGGAGTTCTGCTTTCCTGGGGATGACAAAACACTTGCCTGCTGGTGGGAACAAATGAATGAATCCCTTGGATTGCTTTGCTTCTGTGTGTGGCTCTTGCTTCAGCTATTAAATTAGTTTTATCTCAACCCATGAGTCTTCTTACTTTTCTGATTGTCTCCCCCATCCTGTTGAGGGAGGGATGGATGGAGCGTCTGTGTGGGGCTGAGTTGGCACTGGGGTTAAACCATGGCACATGACTAAACTTCAGGGTACTATTATCAATATTCTCATGGTTTTGCCCTTTGTCATTTTTTCACTGCTTCCAAGCTCTGCTTCATTTTTCAAACTCCATCAAGTCTGGTAAAAAAAAAAAAAAAAAAAAAA
>NDXB01005914.1:73536-106574 GCA_002631895.1 Agapornis roseicollis | reverse complement strand
GAAAAAAAAAAAAAAAAAAAAAAAGAAAATACCCAAATTGGAAGTACTGTTTTTGTAGGTAGTGATCATCTTGTTGACTGATTTCTTCCAGGTAAGTAATGGCAGTAGTATATGGGAGTAGTATGTCACAACAACATAAGTTTACCTTCACATTTTAGCTGGATTAAGTTCTAGCACTATCCTAAGGAAGAGAAAATGTCTTACTGGGCTTTGTGCCTAGCCCCATAAGCATTATAGGATGGAAGAAAGCTGGATGCCCTCCTGAAAGATATGCTATAATTCAGCCACAATTTACTGGATCTAAGGACTGCTTACATGAGAGGAAGCATTAATTCATTTGATAGCAGGATTTATTGGATGAAATTCTTTGGCCTGCCTGAGCAATGGAAATCAGGCTAGATAGTCATAGCTGCCTTTACTTATTTAAAGTCCATGAATCCTGCAGGCTGATTCAGTTTGTGTTTGGTGAGGTTGTGTTCATTTTCTTATCTGTAAGACTTCCTGAAATAAGACCTTAGGAACTGACATCTTGAGCTGCATGTATTTTAAAGATTGTGTAACACCTCTGTAAGAACAGATATATCTCACTGGCTTTATCTGAAATTCCATCTCTTTCCAGCGTTGTTTCCTTGATGTACCTGAAAGGTCTGGTAATAGTAACAATATGTATCTTTTAAGAGTCTAAATGAAAATATAGAGGGCCAAACTATATCCCATTTAAAGCCAAGTTACACAGTGGACAAGTAACAAGATAAACTTGTGATAGTGTCAATCTACTTATTCAGGAGTGATAGAGCTGCAGTGGGTTTCTCACAATGCTGTTCCAGAATGAGGTGGGTTATCACAAAGATACTTTCCACATATCTTTTTGCAAGTACTGGATCAGTTAAGCCATTAAGATTGCAAACAATGGCAAGACCATCACATGGAAATCCTCATGGATGGTTTGTCTGCCTAACTGGGAAGTTAACTAGGAACAAACAATAGTAATTTGCTAAAAATGCAGCTTAGGTTGATAAACAAGAGTTACAGATTCCTTTCAAATTCTGAAGGTTCTTTGCCTAAAAAAGGAAAACTAAAATATTCGAGCTTTTATTTCTTATATTTCAGAAAGCAATAATTTGAATTTATTTGCAGATAAATTTACTTAGATATATAATTTAGAACCTTATGAGAAAAAAAAAAATCCTGAAAAATAAAACCTGAAATGTTTGTGTTTTGAAATTAACAGAATGTTTCTTTTGATTCAGGAGAATTTCCTCATTCTGAGAAAAAAAGCCCCACGCTGATGACTGACAATTTTGAAGGAAACTGGAAAATCCTGATACTTCTACTTGGCTAGAAGTTTGCCAGCTTTAAAGAATTAATGGTGGAAAAGAATGTGGTAAAGACTGTGTAACAAGCATGACTGAGCAGTATGAAAATAAGAGGAAAAATAAAAGGATTTCGTTGAAGAAATCCAGCTTCCTTGAAAAGCAAAGCCGAGCCAGGGGACACACTCACTGGGTAAAGCAGTGCTGCTGTGCAAAGAGCTCCTTGACCTGAGAATGTGAAGGGGTGCAAGTTGACTCGAGGCTTCTCTAACTGCAAGGCAGTGAGTCTAGACATGCACTGAAGTGTATCGTTAGTTAAGAGTAAGCTTGTAAATAGACTGCTTGTGTTTGGCTTTCATTTGCTTTAATTTTTTGCTGCATTTGCTAATCATATACTTGTTTAATAAATATAGGCTTGGTAATGGGATCCTGAGAAGATAGAAACAAACATCTGGTTTGACCTTTACATGATCATCAATAAAAACCAGGGCATATCCAGATCCATATGAAAAGTGGGAGATCTGCCCTATAAAGAAGTGCAGCCATGGAAGTTAGTAAGGAGATGAGAAAGATAATTAATTCTACAGCCACAATGCTTTACTAAGGGAATATTCAGAATATTTATATAAATAAGTAGGTTTTTAGATCTCCTCATTTTCCACAGTGACCTCCCAGCTCTACTAGTTCCTGATTCACTCACAGGATAAAAATGGATATAGCCTTGAGCTGCCATCAGTTACCATTACACTTGGAGAACTGGCATTTGCTTTGCAGAACAAAAGCAACACTGCAGTGCCCTTAGTTTCAAAATTACCCTTATAACCGTTGCACTGTGCTTAGGTTGAAAAAGGTAGAAAGGTTCCTTTCAAGACTTCTGTCTTCTCTTATTGTGCATTGATTTCCATGCCTGGTTGTGTAGCAGGTGGTACTCAATCTATGTACCAGGTCAGAAAGGCCTGATTTCCTGTCAGTGGAAGGGGGAAACCACTTGAATTGATTTACCATGCTTAATCTTCTGGACATGATGCAAACTGTGTCATCATTGCTTATTCCAAGGCATATCCTGAGCCATGCATTCTGAAATAAGACATGATACTTTTTATAGGAACAGAGTCTCTGAACTTTTCGAAGAAAAACACAGAAATTAGTCTTACCTGACAATCCTATTTGCATTGTAAAACTGTAACTGCACTCAATTGCTAGGCATCCCTCATGAAATAGATCTTTCCTCCCCCTCCTCTCAGCTCGAGTAGTAACTTCAACACAAACTCTTTTCTGTGAAACATCCTGTGTCCAGAGTGAGGAGGGTGCAAGTTGAGGGTAGAGTTTAAGGAAAGTGACAGCAAATGTTTTCCTCTCATCTGATAGATTGCACTTGCTGCTGTTGCATGTGGATTTTTGTACTTAGTCCAATATAAAAGTGTCTGTTAGTTAGCCAAACAGCTCTGTCTTACATGGGGATAAGCTTTTCTTATTCCTTCTTTTAACTCACTTGCATTTTTATTCTCCCTAACATTATATGATACTGAACTCCATGAACTAATTGAGTATTCTGTGGAAAAGTGCAATTATTTTGTTTAATAAGAATCTGCTCCCAGGAAAGAAAATTGGGTACCCTATTGCTTGGTGTAACACTAAGTGTTCAGCTCTTTAGTTGTCTTATCCATTACTGGCTCTGGCTCTGGTCTTCCAGAAATGATGTGAGTGTTCCTTCAGAGAAGTGCTCAGACTTGCATGTCCATACACCAGAAGAAAGACTTACTTACTTACTGTAATGAAAAATGTGCTAGATGACTGCACAACTCTAAACTTCAACATATGCAAAGCATGCGCTCACTGATCAGCTCAATAAAGCCAAATTACATATCAATGACAGTGAATCATAAGTCAGATTTGAAGCTTTTTGACATCTAATCCTAAGCACTTCACTTCTTTTCAGCAGTTGGTGATAAAGGCTATAATAAGGGAGAAGAAAGAAGGGAGAAATGGGATGGGTCTCTCTAAGAGCTGAGGTGAGAGCCCTTTGCTACGCTGTTATGACCACTTACAAGGAGCACAGAAGGGGTCCTCTTATTTCTGCCAGGAAGCAATGAATTCCAGCGGAGGAGTGGAATTCAGCAAAGGAGTGGCACAAATGGCTGGAAGCTGTAACTACCTTAGTTGCCACAGGTTAATTTAGAGATGATGATGATGTCGAGGTGGATCTCTGTACAGGTGCTCTGACAGGAGTCAGCCAAAGACACTGAATTACATTGTAAGGAATTTATGTGCTTCGCTGAGAGCATGCTACCCGGAGTATGTCTATGGCAGCATTTCCACAGAAGCTCAGCTCTAAACATTGTTCTGTGAGTGCTGAGTGTGCAAAGCAGGGTTACTTAGTGTGTAAGGAGTGTGCAAAATGCTCAGCAAATCAATTACTTGAGTGATCTGGAAAGAAATACAAAATATGAACCAGGTTAGTTAACATATGCACAACCAAAGAGGTAAACTCTGCATTAATGAATGGACTGATACATGAACCTGTGAAAACGACAGAACTACATGGACATCTGTGTTGTAGTAAAGTGACTTTTTGCAAATTCTGGTGCGGCTGGAGTCAACATCAGAAATCACATTGCCTGCAAGTATTCTTGGCTTGAAACACTAATGCTACATTGCTTTATCCAATCTCCTTTAACTTTTCATTGCAATGGTGTCATACTATGTAGAGGAAGAGAATGATCTCATTTGCGCACTTATAGAGAGAAATAGCTAGAGTTAATTGGCTTATTAAACAATTAATTCAATAAGTGGGTGTTATACACTGGCATCCAGGTGATATGAGGTAAATTGTCTAAAGCATAAACAGAGACTATGGTGCAAAATAAGAGCTCGTACACAAGCTCTCAAAGAGTAAGAGGTGGCAGAAGAGCACAGGTAGAGAGAGACCTCTAGTGTTCCTTAGCAAAGAAACGTATTACACACTGCTGTTCTTTTCATAATCAAAATACTCAGCATAACGAGATCACCACTGCTATTAAATCTCATTTAGCATTGCCATCGTGTTTTTAATACAAGACATCAAAAAATAGTTATGCATTCTCAAGCATATAAATATTAGCCAGAACTCCCATTTCTGCTATACTGCAGGAACAGAGCTGGTGATCTCAGGCTGTTTTACCAGAGCAGTCTAAAGTGGCCCAGGGTAACAGAGAGTCAGACATACATCTTTTCAAGTAGTTCTTCCATTTAATGCAGCATCTTAACAGGAATACATTATTATGGCTTGTTTCTTTTAGCGAGCCATCAAATTATTGTCTTGCTAGGTGTGAAGGTTTTTCATTTAAATAATTGCGGTATCATAAGGATTATAGCAAACATTTCTCAGAGTCTTTTAATTTTAAATGGTAACTTTGCATACTTTTAAGATAGCTGAAAGGCATGATATTCATACTGCCTGTAAATGCAAACAGTTTTCTGTGCGCAATTTGTCTTGTGACATCTGCATAAGAAAACTTGCATATTTAAATACTGTATAAGCTTACATGGAAGCTTCTAGGACCACCTTGCTCTGATTGACAATAGTGCATGTCTGTGTTGGCACTTTTCAGAATTAGTGCACTTCTTACAGTGCTCTGCTGTAAATGAAACATCTGGCATTAGCAAACAATGGAAGTATGCATAACTAGGGGTATATACATGTATAAAAGAAAGTCAAGATGATCAACATATTCTTTCATGTTCAGAAGACATAAAGAAAATTCTGTGTAAGTATTAAAAAATATACAGGTAATACTGACCTCAAAACAAGTTGTTTCTCTTAGCCCTTTTTTATTACACTAGGCTGTCAAAGAGGGAGCAGAGGAAGGCGAGGAGAAGGAAAAGGACTACTCAAGCCAGTGTGCCTTCAGGCCGGTGACAGATGTGCTCTGTAGTGGAGTACAACGGTCTAATAAGCATAGACCAGTGTCTCCTCCTGTTTAGTGCTGTATATCAGAAGCAGTGGGCTGACTGGTGTATCCTCTTTGCTTTAGGGGTTGCATTGTGGATCTCCTGGTGTGAGAAGACTCTTCCATGTTTGCTTGATTATTCAGTTGCTAAGAACAGCTGGCTAGAAGAGATTAGACCAGCTTTCCTAACTGTACAGACAGTATCTTGATAGCTTCATGTTGCTGAGGGTGATAAGGAAATGCCTACCAGCTTGGTAAAGCAGGTAGAGGAGGAGGAGGGTGAGGAGTATTTTAGAAGCAAACAGCTCTCCAGGATGCTGTTTAGGACTGCCTGTTATTTTTCAGCCCCAGCAGTCTCAGTTAATTCACTTGCTTCCACAGCTGCACTTTCAGATTATCCAAGAAGCCTTCAGGTCAGCGGAGTTCTTCCACCAGTCATGTTCCATAGTCTTGAACAAATGCTTGGTTGACCATCCTAGTTGGCCATCCTCATTTTAGAATAAATAATTCGATCTGAAGGTGAAAAATCCCTTTGTGCCTTAACTCCCTGCTTCTGTGAATACCCTAAGGTTTTCTTTCTTATCCTTCAGAGATAACTGCATTTAAATAAATCACTGAACAGAAATCAAATTTGCTTATGGTGCAGTTCCAGGGGACTTTTTTAACCCATTGCTGACAGGGTCTCCTGCTTCCTTACAAATGTGCAAGTATTATAACGAATGAGACATCTTCTATTAGAGAAAGAAATTTTCATCCTAATATTTTCAATAGGCAATCAGCATGTCATGGAAGGCGAAGATGGTTTTGTTTGTAACCCCAGTGCTGAATTTGGGGTTTGACCATTGCCCAAGTTCAAGCTCAGCTGAAAATGGCTGTTCTTTTTCTGCAGGTCCAGACTTCAGTAAGAAGTGCTTAGAGGTGGATAATGGTATGTGGACAAGCAGTCATATGGCATTTCCAAACCAGGTATCTATATCTGTCATATGTCTCTATAACTCCAGCCTTCTGCTATTTCCTGCTTTTCAATGTACTATTTTTAGTGAATGAATAAACAATAGTGAAGATCATTTTAGAGAAGAAACATCGAGGGCCTTTTCCTCTGTCAAATGCTTCTGGTGGGTTAACAACTCCATCTACAGTTCATCACTGAAATAGTTCCAGAAGTATTGGAAATCTGAGCTTGAACCAAGTCACTAATAAGATAAAATCCAAATTTTGTTCACATTTTAGACAATGGACTAAGTGAGGAGAATGGACTAGTGTGACAGTAAAAACACAACAATTCTATGTGTTGTGCTGGAACTGCTTTTTCTCTGCCACACAGAAGGAACTTTAGCACACTGTTGAAGCTGATCTGCAGTGGATGTTGGCCAGTTCTGTCTAGATGTTGGAGACTTCAGGGCTTGTGGGCAAAGGTCAGTGCAAAGGGTGTTAATGGACTTCCTCTGAGTGAGATAGTAAGTCCTGAGACCATACTCAGGCTGCGCAAAAGGGCAGCTGTCATTTCAATATCCAAGGGCAAAGTTGGAGGGAAAAAAGTGGAAAAAGCTATGATCAGATGCAGACAGATGCACATCTGCTTTCCTCCTGCTTTGTGCTGGCTAGACAGGCTGGTTTCTTTCTGGTCAGGTTTCAACTGGCTGTTAGCTGGCCTGGCCACGTCTCCCAGGCTAGACCTCCTCCAGAGCCAGCTGAGGACACGCAGAAGAGACTTGTCTGAACTTGATGTGCTGATACTGCTCCAGGTGCTGTGGTCCAGTAGAAGATGAACAACAGAGTTTCTAATAAGGGTCAAGGATATTCCCATCTTATTTAGAAATCATTTTTCATAGATCATTTTTCTACTTGTATCAGTGTTACTTGTGGCAGTAGACCTCAGTAGCATTAAACAAACAGTCCTTCTACAGTAACTGCAGAAACAGTGCATTGAGTATTTTTATGTCAGTGAGCTCATCTGTTTGTGACCTGCTTTGTCATGTCCAGAATAGATACATATTAAAAATTACTGATGTGTATTAGTGTAAAATAAAGAGGCAGTAGTAGTAATGAACTTCAGAAAGATGTTTAATTACTGTTACTATTATGAGTGCGGTTGTGGGCATAAGTTTTAGTGTGTATGTCCACATGTGGGCAAAAGTATTAAACCAGCTCTGCTTTCAAAGAGACTTAATCTTTCCAGCTTTCACCACTGCCCTTGGAGGCTGTGCTAACTCTGTGCTCCAGAGATCATTATTTTGTAGGAAGTTATACAGGTATTCTGGTATATTAATTACTTCTAGTTCCTATGTATTTTTTTTTTAAAATTTACCAGCCAAACCAGCTGTAAACTTATTAACAACCAACTTATGCAGTAAGATTAAAAAAATCACTTAACAAATTAAGGGGAACAGAAATACAAAAACGGTTTTCTAAGCCCAAAAAGCAAGTAGAAAATAGAGCCAGGGTATTGTGGTACTTATGTGGTATTCTTTAGCATGTTGCAAATGCAAATACATTTTCTGGCACAGTAGGATTTTGCAATGTACACAAATTATAGTTGTGAAGGTTAGACCACTGTAAAACTATGACCCAAGGATTTTAATCTTTGTGGCTGTCAAATTCTCACAGTTCCATCATCTTTTATCCTATGTGGTTGTCGTTGATCATTGTTTGCTGGCAATTTTGGCAAAATTTTACAGCAAAATTACTCTAAACATGGTACTGAAGTAGGTATGTAAGAAAATAATGTGGTTTATTTTCAATGATTATGGTAGCTAAACAGTTCTTTGTGAATCATTTTTTTCCTGGTGTTATTTGCTCTACAAATCCTTGGGAATTACATTCTAGTGACATCTGTTAACACTGATGCACTTAACATGTAATTAAGAAGGAGAAAAAAAAGAAAACAGAAAAAGCCCATGCCAATCTAAATGTGCTTGAAAGGTGCCAGATTGATAACTCTGGAGAATTGAGTTCTCTGTTTATCCTTTGAATTAGTGCAGAAAAATCAATGGCAGCACAGACTTGTTCATGTCACCCTGAAATGTCTTGTGCTCACTCAGCTGTGAGAGTAGTCTGGGCTTCATTTCGCCAGCAGTCCTTAGGATCCTAGTTGGAGTGATATGAAGGACACTGTTCTATGGTGGAAGGACTGTACTGAGTACCCTAAGCTAATTTCAAACAGATTTCAAACTTTTCATTGTACTTTGCAGTTCCAGCTTAGATTACAAATGGTGATTTTGAACTAAAAGTCTTTACAGTAAATTTCTAATCTCCCAACTATCTAATCCCCTGGTGGGTTTTATTTAATGCATAAACTTCCATTGACATGACAGAGCCAGAGGCATTATAATCTATCATGTCAAGACTTCATACATTAACAGTTCTTGTTAGAATGCATTGGCACAATGCACTGTAATAGTTCTGAATTATGCTAATGATCCATGGATAATGGGTCACAAGGAGATTTTTGAACCGTACCTTTAAACCAGTGCCACAGTGCTTTTAGGATGTGTCAAAGTGCACAGAAGCTTGGCACTGTAACATGCTTTAATGCATCTTCAGAGCACCTTATCTTCTATGTTCTGCTTTAATTGAGATTAAATGGCTTTGAAGGTCCTAACACAATTTCAAGGACAATGCAGTATCTCATATGCTCAGTGAAAGGTTTTTAATGTATTTCCCTAAAACCAAGACAAATATTCCATACAAACACATTACACCAAACTGATGTTAAAGGTCTGTCTCAAACTTAGAGAAGCTAATACAGTTTGAATTAAAATCATGACATGGTGTTTCTGAAGCTCTGACTGAGATGAGGTGAGAGAATTGCATAGGATCTTGAGTTCTGCAAGAGCACCAGTTAGCAAAGTAATGACAGAAACAGTGATTTCTTAAAGAAAAGTAGAGGTTCCTAGAACCTCTGGAAAGTCAGATTGAAGTTGTGCCAGGGAAGTCTTGTGAGAATATTACTCTGGGGGTACATACTCTGAATTCTTTGAATGATATCAAGGCAGGAGGAAAACCATCCTGAAAGTCTGCACTAGTTTGTCCCGCAGTCTTTAGTACATTCCCGCAAGAATGGTTTAAAGAAATTTAAATAATTCTCCTATGAAAGAGAAATGATAAAAAGAGACTCAGTTCCCTTCCCCTTTTTTTGTAACTTCAGTTTAATACTCAGCATTTTATTTAGTTTCATACTTGTCCTCTCTGCCTTGCCTCGATAATGATATAAAGGTGCTGCAGTATCTTGGAAGATGCTGTTGTATTCCAATAATGATAACTGTGTAGTTTCATGACCCTCCTGAGCTTACATTTGAGGAACTTATTGGAAAAACCTGCCATCGTATCAGAAGGATGTGAAGTGTAATACTGCCAATTTTTTGAATTATTCATTAGTTGGAAGGAAAAAGAAGCAGCAAAGACATAGGATTTCCCTTTTATTTATGGTTCTACTACTCTTCATATTTTTTTATGTGAAGGGAATACAATTCTTCCATCTTTTCCAAAACAACAACTGAGAAAGAAAAGAAAATATGTATGCTTGAAAAGTTGGGATTTCTGGGAATACATTTTCTTCTCTTAGCTTGCATTTTAACATAAGGTAAAACATTTTTTTGACAAGGTAAGTAGAGTAAACAAAGATCAGTGAGAAGGCAGAAATTATTGAAGTACTGGAAAAACTGCTGCAGGCTACTTTTTCACACATTGCTGCTCAAGTCAGGATTATGCTATGACAGTTCTAACTCTCCTGCTGACATCCTTATAGACTCTATTACATTATTTACTTCTTGTAAAATAACATTCTATTACAGCTCCTTCATGTCCTGCAGCTATTCTAAGTTCAAGGGGAAGAAATTCTGCTCAACCATAATTCCTTGCTTTCAGCCCATTAATACAGCTCTGAGGAGATCATTATTAAAAAGACTGATATGCAGCCTCTATTTCATGCCCCATTTTCTGTTGCAATAACAACGGTATTTCTAGGAGGTTGGTCCTCATTTAAATCAACAGTACTGCATAAGATGCATTAGCCTGTGTCTTGAAGCATCAGATGAAACATGCCCCACCCTGTGCTGAAGATGTAATGTCATTTTTATGTCTGCAAGGGGGAAAGCTTTCAGACATTTCTTTTGCTATTTCACAGAGAAGTGAAACCAGGCATCCACTCATACCTGAATTCAAAAGAAAAAGATTTGATTCTCAGTAGACTTGCTAGAAACATCTGTGGATAAAACAGGGTTAACAGCAGACATGTTATTTGAACACTCTCTGGAAATTGGCTTAGATCTCTTTCTCAGTGTCAGGAGATAATGAAACACATATCACTGAGTCCCACACAAGGAGTCTATTGAACTTGTTTTCTAGGAAGATGTACTTATTAGAACCCAGAAAATGAATTTGCTTACTGTCTCTGAATTCTCATTGTAAGTCCAGTTAACAACTAGGTGTACCACTAGCAACACATTCTCACAGTATGGTAGAATGCTCCCAAAGCACTAGCCTTTGAAAAGTAATACTTTCATGAGTGCCTGAAGTCACCCTGGCAAGTCAATCATCAGCCCTGCTGCTTGCAGTGTGAATCTTGAAAGCAGCACTCGATACTTGAAGAAGTGGCATCAAACCAAACATCAGTGACCACACACTTTGAGATAATCAGAGGACAGGGAACCCCTGGCACTACACACACAGCTCTGAGCAGTACACTCCATTGGCTTTTAAAACCTACATGGACCATCCCTAATGAAATTTGAGTAGCATTTCATCAGTAATAATAGAGACAACATGATAATTATCTAATTATCCAGTCCTTGGGAAGACATACTTAACAAACTTCCCAGCAAAAAGTGAATTGTACATCTTCTTTCTTGAAGGCAGACAGTGAAACAGCTGAAAAGTTGGACCAGCTTCAGTAACATTTCATTATGTATGTGTGGGTCCTGATCAGAGCAGTGCAGAGCATATGGTTGTTAATCTCTGAAGCTGGGCAGGGATTTGTGTGGGGATTAAGGGTGACTTTTGCCACTTCCCTCTACCTGAACCAAGATTTTAGTCACCCTCTATAATTTAAAGTTTGCTGTTCAGCTTAGATATATGGGACAAACACTGGAGATGGAGTCACATACACAAGTGTGCTACATCAGAAGCTGGTGATTGTTTTCTCTAGTAATGGACATGGCTAATTAAATGCCTCATTCATCATGAGAAGATTCTCTGTTGAGTGTGGCAGGAGGTCAGATTTGAACAGTGTGGTTACTAAGTCTACTAATCAAACAGGATAGATACCTGCTATTTCTTTCAGATATGGGGCTATTGGTCAGTCTGAAACAATCACTTTGATTCCTGGTATCTTTTGATTTCAAGGGAATTTAGGAGAGATTCCCATTATTTTGCTCCACAGACTTCTTGTTGGGTTAATCTGTTGAGACCCTGGATGGGTCACATATGCACAAGAACAGGCCACATAGTTATTACTGGCAAAGGAGAAAGAAGTTTGCTTGCTAGTGCTGCAAATTTTCATCTCCCTTAGGCATGAAAGATGATCCTGTTCTTCATCCCCTTACTTCTCTATCTCCTCTGTCTGACCTGCTTTTCCTGTAGGAAGGGTTGATTCTTCTCTGGGAAACACATTTTGAAAGAATTTCAGTTAAAATACCATGGACATCTGCTCAGCTGTTAAAGTCATTTAGTTCAAGTGCCTGTGGAATGTTTTTCAGATCCAGTGTCCTAGCTCAGTCTGAACTGGTAATGCAGTCTGTGAAGCAGGGAATCATTATCTGTGTGGGTTTGAGTTTTATATACAACCAATTACTGTTATCAAAATACGTTAAATTAACTCTGTGCTAGGAAAGCAGATAATTTCACTGTAGACTGGTAAATATCTGATTATAAATGAAGCTACCTTTTATTTATTGCAAAGGCTAGCACATTCATCAACATGCCTAATTAAAATTTAACAATTAATAAGCAGTGGCAAACCCTGTACGAAGGTCAGTAGCAACCTAAGCAAACTTATCAAAAATGCAAAGGGGTTTCAAGTTTTAAAAAGTTCATTCTGTCCTTAATTAACAGATCTAATTACAGCTCTGCCATAGCAAAATGCAAAATGATCTCTTCAAAAGACAAGAAGTCAAAGGTTTAATAGTGCAGATAACCTTCTTCTTCAGTACATACTGACCCAAGTGTACAAGGGAATTTCACCAAGTAGTCAACAGAGTTGATTGGATGGCTTTGACAGAAATTAAAGCTAAGCAATACATAGAAATCCCCAAATAACAAAGAAATTGAGAGGGAATAAAAACTCTCTCGTGCCTTGGGATTTAAAATAACACCAAGTCAAGATTTTGGATAGTCTCCTTTCTTGTCAATGTATTTATTCTGTGACTTTTCCTGGTTAGTTTTCAATAACACTTTCTGCTCTATAGACTGCATGTGTTTAATTATCACCTCATTCAACAAAAAGGGACAGTGCAAAATCAAGGATAATCTAGCATAGAAGGGCTAAGTACAATAACATTAAACTCTTCAAATTCCTGCAGTTAATAGTCAGCATTTAGTAGCTGAAGGGTGATTTTACAAGTTTCACTGAAGGGTTTAGTTATGCATTACTTCTTCAAGAGGACTAAGAGAAAACAGAGCATTGTGTTCAGAGTTTTGCAGGAAGAGGTTGCAAATGAACATAACTGATCGATAAGAGAATTAAATCATCGATAAGAGAATTAAATCTTCCTGGCTGATTTATGTGGACAAGGGTCATTACATGTGGGTAATACAAAGTGGCTGAAAGAAATGCTAGACTGCTTGAAATTAATCATATATAGCTGAAATTAATTGTTACTATTCATCTTTACTTTTGAATTAGCAGAAAGAACACCAGTGTGAGAGGCAAACTCTCCTCATGGAAACTTGACCTATGTGAAGATCTTCTTGTTCCTTTTCATACCTTGCTAATGATAAAGTGAATATAGACCTATGGAACACAGGTACATAAAGCAGAAACAATTGAATCTCAGTAATTATCTTGGAGAGACTGAAAAACACGGGAGTCATATTCATCTTATACAGGAAAAGAAGTGACTCATAACAAATTTTTCAACCAAAAGGCTCATTAAATGCAACATGAAAACAGTGAGTCTGTTCTGAGCAATCTCCATGATTTGTCCTGTTGCTTTACAGATGCACTGTAATGAGCTGAATTAATTTCATATGGCATGGTGATTTTCTATTGGCTGTAGGAGGGGAAAAAAATGAAGTCTGCTCAGGCTGATGAGCATTTTAAGACTTCTCTTTAATACCTTTTCTTAAGGAGAACATAATCTTCTGGTTTGAAACTGCCTGCCTTTAACCTATATGTAGCATCAAGCATCAACAAATAACATGCCATACTGATGTGGCCTCATGCCTGTCCTGTGTTATATATTTGAAAGCAGATATAGTGAGGCTTCTAAATGTAACAAATGTATTCTTTTTCTACTCAAAGAAGCCAGGCATTATGTGTGGCCATGACATGATCCTCACCTCCAAGGAAATTACAGTGATCTGTCTAAAATGTGGGTGTTATTTTGTTCTCCATATCCTGCCTCAGTAAAGGAGACAAAACCATCCTGCTTCATTGCTTAAAAACACAGTAGAAAACACATACCACATTGTCACATTCTTTTCTTTGGTAACACTTGCTTAAAGATAAGAAATTAACATAATTACTTGAGCTCTGATGATGATAAGTGAAGTATAAGAGGTACGCATTTTTACTGTTACTGTTATTGAAGTAGCAGGAAGCACAGTGCTATAAAAACCCTTCTAAGCAGTCACTCCCTCTTACAGACCATTAAAGGTTCATTTGACACTTACATCTCTTGCTTCTAGACTGAATCCTGAATCATTAATTTTGCACTTGACATTCCTAAAAGAAAGCTTTTTTGAAGCAAAACCTTCTCCTGATGTCTGAAGCCACCCTTAAGATGTAAATCAGCAAACCATAAATTCAAGACAAAAAGCCATCCAGGTACCATGAATTTATTGAGACTGGAAAGCAGTAAGATGTGAAGATTTTTATTTTCCAACACCATACAATGTCCAAGCTTTAGACATTGTCCCTTACTAACAGCAATCTGAGTAAGCAAGACCCTTCTCTCCACCCTTGCCAAACTCAGTTTACAGATCAACTAGCTTTAAGGATAAAAATTATAGAGAGACTTGACAGTAAGGGTAAAAACAATCTTTGGACTGTGCAGGTAAGATATTCTGATGAAAAGTTCTTTTTTTCTTTTTTTCATTCTGCTTATTTCTATAAACTTTTTTTTTTTTCTCCTATCTTTTCCCCTTTATTTTCCTTTTTCTCTCTTCTCTTGTTTCCTTTCTAGGAAATTTTTCTCTATTTGTGCTTCACCAAATTACAAAATAAATTAAAGATCTTAATATGTCCTTTAATATTTTGTTTGGAAGAAACACTAACTCCCTGTATGAAGATATCCTTCCAAAAAGAGTTTCTCACTTTCTTTTAAGAATATCCCAGCAATGTGAAAGCAAGTGATTTCTCATTTCCAGTCTTCTGTGAAACTTCTTCCTCCTTTCCTATCCTAGGAAAGTCCCATCCTATGGAAGTCCTAAAGCTTGTATCTTAGTTCAAGTCTTTTCCAATTAAATGCATGAAGCAAATTATGAATTTTTGTTAATTGTTAACAAATGAAGACTACCTATTTCAAATATTCTCAGGCTTAGAAACTCTGAATATACCATACATTATTGCTCTCTAGTGTTACTTTGGAATGTAAGTAGAAGATTCCATCTGTAAAATACATATCAAAGAGACAGGGTCAGATGTGAATCTGAGATGCGACTATACATCCATGAAAAGAGATATTTTGTAATGCCTTGATTTCAGCTGGGTCAATTATCTAAGGTCTTTACTAAGAATCAGTGTTTTGAATATTAATTTCCACACAAAGGGACTTGGAGGAGAGTAGGAATCTTTGCTCTCCACACCTCTGTACTTCAAAATGGAGTGCTGAAAGTTTCTCAGGGAGTTTAAAATGCTTGGTTTAGCAATGTACCAATGTAAACAAAATAAATAAATAAATAAATAAACATATGGATCCAGATCTGCCATTTCCATGAAAGTAGGGACAAAGTAACCACTGTCCTCCTGCCAGAGAAATATCATATTTATTAGTAGACAGGCTACTGGCAGCTTGCTAGAGTGCTGTAAATTATGACCCTTTATCACTATTTATGTAACTCATTGAAACTCATCGAATAAAATACAAGGCAGTTGTAATTTTAAGTAAAGGAATCAACAAGAATATTCAGTTTCTTTGAAAATGAAACATCTAAAATCACATTTTGGTTGGTATTTAATTGGTGTTCAGTGTTATTGTCAGACAAGCATCAAATGCTGCCTATTTCCTCAACTGATGGAGGTCTGGATAGAAAGTATGACATGTGGCTTAGTGGATAAAGTTATCACCTTTGGGATGCTAAGAGTTCAAATTATGAATTTCCTGCAGCACATTCATAGAAGCATGGAATCATCCCCTTGACCTGCTTGCGAGAAGTTAGCATTCAGACAACTTGGGATGGTTTAAAATCTGATCATGAGCAAGACATTATTTTCCTAAAAGATTGCAAATGTCTCTAACATTTCATGCTCTGAAGCTCATTTTTTTAATGATGCTCATAACTAGATTTTTATGGTGAATCTTTATGATTCAGAGAAATCAAATCTCAGAGTGATTTGTGTCACCTCTTAGCTGTGGTTATAGCTTTACAGTAATCTTAGGATGTGCACTAGTTGTTTTTTATATTTGAGGTCTGTTAAAGGATTTCTATCTGAAGCCAAATGGGTAAATTTATGGCAGTTGCACATTTTCCTAGTACATCATGAGGCCAATTGTCCTCATGTATGTGGCTGAAATGAGAGGTTTTCCAGAAAGGAGTTCCACTGGAGTCAGGGAAGACTTCAGAGCAGCAGCAAAAATGTCTGAAGATCTACTTCATACCCCACTGCAGCCATCACAGTTGCAAACACCTATATCCAACAGAGGAATCTGTTGGGGTAAGCACAGCACAGGGGCACTTGGTACAGCTCCTAGTATGCATTAAAAACTTTGTAACAACATGAGAGCAGACTCCACACAACCCAACAAAACACACAAACTGTGGAAATAAGCTCTGGCCGTTCACTTTCTCTTCTGAGCAGCACAGCTGAATTGGCTGATACTAATGAAACTGCCAGCTGCCATCTCGGAGCAATGGAACTGGCCATTTGTATGAGCTACCTTCATCTGTTGTCTCTGGGACGCAGCTGCCTTTAGGCCATGACTGAGGATGTTACACTCCAGATTTATTGTTGAGCCAGTCACAGTAGTAGTACATGTAAGGAAGATTGCACCTTTACCTGTAATGTGAACTGGACACAAACAGCATTTTTCTGTGGTCAGAGTGCAAAGGCTGTTTAAATGGAGGTGGGGTTTATTTCTTGATCTTTGCATAAGCAAGCTAGACTGGAAGGTAGGCTGCTAAAATTGGTTTGAGTTCAGAAAACTTATAGTCGTTGCTTGCACCCACTTCTCCCTATATTCTTTCTCTCATTCTGGTAAAAAATGGAGCCACGTGTAGCGTTCCCTTCATACTCACTAGATCTGTTCCTTGTATGCCATTTTCCTTTTATACATCAAAAGCAATTTCCAGGGTCTTTTTATTCTTGTTACCGTTATAGAATTCAATGGAGCTGTAGGGATGTAGTTTGGAATATTTTTTTCTCTCTTACATTAACAATGGAGTTTTTTTAACTAAGACGCCACTTCAGAAGAGCAGTAATGAAATGCACAAGTCAAGGAGAACGCAGCTGTGACTTTCGGTTTGCAGTGCTGTCAGCAAGAGAAAATGTATCTTAACCTGTAAAGCGGGCAAATTTATTCTGTAAGACTTTGAGAGAAAATAAATTTGGAACTTCACAATGCTGTGTATTCAGAGTCACTTTTCAGCGTATAACCACTTTTTAAAGTTCTCGTAATAGTCAGTAGGAATCTCATAAGCATCTCAATGTGCCTTACATTCTTACCTCTGTCAAGAGTCAGCAACCAAGTTGATAACAAGACCTCTCATCTTTTATTTTGCTGGAGAGACTCTTAATCAGTTCACAGTTGCCTGGTATGTGTCTAATTTTATGCAGGAAGAAAAAGATGAGCGTATCCATACTGACTTTGCAAGTTGACAGATATTTTGCTTTGAAATTTACAAACAGATAGGATCCATGACTGGAATTACAAATGTAGATAAGCATAACACATTTAGAATTGCATTTGTTTTCTTCTAAATTGTTTCTCTGCAGCTTGTCATTTGCTTGTGTAACTATCAGCAGACTCAGGACAGGCACAGTAACACAAATGTCATGGGGCCACGTTCAGAGTAGGATGGTTTCATATATGCAAATACGTATTCTAAGATTTTTCACATTTTAAAAGAAAGCTGTAAATGAGATATAAGGGAGAATAACAAGGGACAAGTAAAGTTCAGTTTTAAATACAGGCCTACGACTATGTCTGGAAGATTTCCAGTGCATTCTGTAGAGTTTAAATTTGTACCAAGAAAAAAATTTGTCCCTGGAAATAGCACAGACTACATTGTATAGTTCTAGCCAGGAATAAGATATGCTAGAAGCAGAATTAAGTCTATGTGGTTTAAGACCATAGTTTCTGCCTGGAGTCCCACATAGCAAATTGACAGAGAAAAGCCTATATAAGCATCATTCTTTAGCTCAAGAGCTAATGTCAAGGTTGTTGGCATTGTGCTCACCTTCATGCAGATACTTAGCAAGCAGTGGCTTCAAACTTAAACAGGGGAAGTACAGGTTAAGTATAAGGAAGAAGTCTTTACTGTGGGGTGGTAAGGCACTGGCACAGGTTGCCCAGAGAAGTGGTAAATGCTTCATCAATGGCAGTGTTCAAGGCCACACTGAACAGAGCCTTGGGTGACATGGTCTAGTGTGAGGTGTCCCTGCCCATGACAGGGAGTTGGAACTAGATGATATAAGGTTCTTTCCAACCTTAACCATTCTAAAGATTCTAGAGTCTATAATTGTACTGCATTTTAATGGAAACAATTCAAGACAAGTGTTAATTGGTAGTTCATAGAGGGTTTTGAAGATCCAAGTAGCTTATCTGGTTTTGGTACCTGGTGTCAAGTTCCACTTCATGTTTTCAGAGTAACAATCTATTATTCCTGTCTGTAAGGTCTAAGCACAAATGGGAACTGATCTCCACTTGCCTAGGTTCTTTCTAACTGGAAAGCAAGAGGAAGTTCAACATGTAGGACTGTACCTCTTTTAGTAGAGTTTTAATTCAGATCCTCTGTGTGGTACATGGCTTTCAGCTGGCATGAGGTGCAATAGATGATAGGTGCTTAAGCTTATTTAGGATCTGGACCTCAAATGTTGGTGCTAATTAGCTACTTAAATCACGGCTGAATGGAAGTACAGAATGAAAATTCATTTTACCTTCAACATAGTCCTTTCCAAGTCAGGATGAGACATTTGCCAAGCACAGAAAATATCTTGCCCATGCTGTACTTGCACTATACCTGTTCTGTAGCTATGCAGGGAACTCACAGTTCTGGCATCTGTCCTGGCTTCTGCAGCATGTTCACTTTCAGCTTCAACCTGTTTAGTAGTAAAAGATCCTCCCTTGGCAGTGGCTACAAATACTGGAATTCCCACTGTGAGGATAATATTCAGATATTGCCCTTAAGAGCATTAGTTGAAAACCACTGTAAGGAATTCTGCTCTTTTTTCCCTTGTGAAGAAAAACAAAGACATAAAAACTTAGGAAACAAAATCTGTCTTTGAATTTACCCTTCCCTGGATTTGGCATATACATGTATGAAGCTAGAATCTTGTTAGTCAGCAACTGAATGTGTTTGCAAGTTTAATATGGTGTTCAACTTATTCAATTACAATACTGGAGATTAATCACATGAATGACAAGATCTTAGAGATCTTGAAGCCATATTCTGCTTATACTTGCTACTTTTCTCTTTACCTGTTACAGTGCACTTGGGTATCTACTAGTCTTGGCAAATTCAAGTTAGCATTATCTTAGAGAGGCAAGACCACAACTGCATGCCTTAATTGTAATTACTGGAGAACCTGAACTGGGCCATCTGTGGGAAATGAAGTCATTCTCTGGATCCACTATAAAAAGGATCTGGTAAGTGATGTTCTCTTTGACTGTTTTTATGATGGAGGGGAAAGTCTTTAGGCAAAAAAACTATTGAGATTCCTGAAAGAATTTCCAAGATGTATGTTGTGGTTCTCCATTACATTTCTGTAGTGGGCAGGCTGAGCAGAGCTGTGCCTTTTTCTTAAGCTCTGAGTTTAGAATCTAAGAAGTAGGCTTGTGTTTCTAACAGGCTGTAAGTATAGGCTTTGTAGCTATAGCTGACTTGGTATGTTCTTGCCTTGCTGACTTTGCTTTATCCTCTTAACAGAATAAATGATCTCATGTAATAACAAACCTGACAGATCTTCATAATTGATCACTACTGCTGACATATGAAGGGCACAGGATGCAAACAGAATGAAGTAGTGTGAGTATTGTGCAATGAAGTATTGATTCTTCTAATAGCAGTACTGCTTTTCTCTCCAAGTGCCCACCTCAGCAGTAAGAAATTATGAGAAAAAAATAGAAGTGGGAAGTAAAATTAGGCTTAAATAAAAAAAGTGTGTAATTGATAACTTAGTGAGAGCCTTCCAAGTAGTCTGTCATTGCCTAAGGGTTAAGTTTTACATGAAGTCCTTAACTGTACCGATAGATTTCTTTTGGATTACTGTAGGCTAAAACAAGTGTAAGTAGGGGAGGAATAATACATCAACTCTGCTTGTAATAGACACAAGTTAGTAGTGTTCAAAACCCCTTTATGTAATTGGAATGATTTACAAATCAACTATTGGTGCAGGTTAAGAGGTGCTGTGGGTAATTGGTAGAGTGGTGTGGGGTAAGCTGCTTACACCACTTACAGCAAAACTGTAATCTAACAAGTTGTGCTTTCGAAGCCTGATGTCCCTGATAAACAAGGAATGGCAAGACTTATTAAAGTGTAAGCCAATCATTCTTATACCCTGATACTAGAAGAGATAGGTGTCAGGTTCTGTTACTGCTGAAGTTTTCACAGCATCCAAGTGATCTCTTCAGAGGTGTGTGAGAAGGCATATTGGAACATAATAAGTGCACACCTATTCCCAAACCTGCAAAACCACTGCAGGAACCCTTTAACCTCTTCTTTCATCTTCTCTCACACATCACTGTTGCCTCACAATCTGCTCCCACTGAGCATGCTGCAGTTGTCTAACAAATTTCACATTCAGATGGTTGAGTCACATTACCCTCCATAGGGTCATATAAATGTTCTGAAGCTGACAGTTGTGATTACAAGTTAGTTGGGTAAGAAGAGGACCCCTGGGCACAAGTCTCTGATGTACCTGAAAATTTTTTTGGCAGCAGTGACTAAATCTATCCCAAGCTTACAAGGTCAGTTTGCAGCTCAGTTATCATCCATATTTATCTGCCTTACACGTTGAAATTTTAGTATGACAGTGATAGATCTCTAGGAAATACCCCAAGAAGATTGTTTCCATGGATAGCCTGTAATCTCCATTCTCTTGAAATAATCTTCAGGATATTTTATTTGCCAGATGATGCCATCTTATGTCAAGTTCTGAAAAACACCCTAAACAAACAGAAAAAAAAAAACAACAAACCAAAACACCCACAAAACACAGTATGTTCTTATAGTAATCACATTCACCTTGATTTCAGATCTCAGTGGCTTGTAACTTGATAGATCTTGGTCACCTAGTGTAGATATTGTTCTGTTAAACAATGAAGGGAAATGGTTGTCGGTTAGAAAGGGCAAAGAACACAGTATAAGATCATCAAATAACTTAAATTTCTTATGTTAGTTGTGACTTCTCATATGAAAAAAAAAAAACCACAAAAGACAAGGACAATCCTGTTGACATACACAGACTCTTTTCTCCTAAGTGCTTCCACTTTCTGGATATCTGCTGTTAGGAGTTCCTGCTGAGAACTATGCATTTGACCACTACACCAGTACAACAAAACAACAGATAACCACCAGTTATACAAGGAATCGTCCCTACATATGTCATGTAGATTTTGGAAGCAATGCCAATTTTAGAAGCACTGAAATTGCTTTTAAAGTATTTAGCAAGTTTAAAAGTAGTTGGAATGATATTTGGGAAGTTTTCAGCTGAGTCACTTGAGAGAACCACATCCCTTGGGCCATGATCAAGGCTGTACTTGGCCTTGTGTGATATAAGGACATGCCTGAAATGGAGAAAGTTTTAACTAAGATCTTTTTAATTCACTAAATTAAATAGCTGATTTTTTCTCACCTCTTAACACAATTCACTTCTAGATGGCTAAATATTGGGAAAAATAAGAATCATTGTTCTGAAGTAGCTGTTTAAATTTGAGACAATACAGCTGATATTTTTGTCTGATTGTTTTGCAGGAACTAAAGTATGTAAAAGCAAGGAAGGTTGCTCAATGATTTGGAGAAACTGGTATTTTTCACGGTAAACTGTAAAATGAACACTGAAAAGAGGGAAAATAAGTTCCTCTAGCTCTGACTTGTATGTGTTCCTTAAGTTGTGAAATACCTGTGTAACACAAGGGCTCAGGAAATTCAGTATTCAAACACTGTCACTGCAACTAACTGCACCAAGGGCATAACGCATGCTGAAATTGACAGGAGTTATTCCATCACCTGAAATGAATGCTGGATTAAGTTCAACACAACACAGAAATGGAAACTCTGCAGCCCTTGCTCTCAGAGGAGCTCCCCACTATGTCAGCTGAAGTAAACTCTCCATTAGAGCTGGTATTGTCATCTGTGATACTGAACACATAAGCAATTCTGCAAAATAAGCAATATGCCAGGAGGCAGTGATAGACCCATGATACAGGTTAGCCCATGTCTTCAGAAGTTCAATCTCTGTGCTGTGCATATGCTATGATGTGCATTATGCAGAGTTTCTGCTCAGCAGAGTTAGTCTATTTTGTACTTAATTTTGACTATTTAACAAAAAGACTGTATTTTATAGCTATCTAATCAAGAGTGTTCCTTAAGATAGGAAACTACATGCAGGGACATGAAAATGCAGAGGTTTTTCTCGAACCTATACTCATCTGTCTCTCCTGTGATCCAGGGTAATGCTGCTGTAGCTTCTTCCTCACTATTCCATTGCTAAAATAGCAGTAACACTTAACTAGAGGCCAGAAAATGCAACCAGTGTTCTATTGTGAATGTGCCATTTTGCTATTTACAGCCTGGAATCCTAGTCCTGCAAAATTTTGCTCTTTATTTACAGCCTTCTGAGTAGATTTCTAGAGCTAGACAATATAGTCTTTGTCAGAGGTACAAGCAATAAAATATTACTGTATGGCTAGAATCTCTGAAGCTGGACTACAATCCAATCAAACTGACACAACTGATAAAATTTGGTGCTGCAACTCTTGCAAAGTCTTTACGGCACTCTGAAATGCTCAACTACAAAATGGCCCTGAAATCAGTACGGTCTTGCTATGAAAATACACTACATCAGTGCCAGGGAATAGTGTCCTTTGTTGCACTGATTTAGTGCTCCGTGCCAGCCCCATTCTCAAAAGGGAATTAGTCACTAGGGACAACTCAAAAGTGTTTTGCTGCTTTAAAGTAAGAAATCTAAATTAGTGGAAGCTTCCAGTGGAGGTGTATGCTTTCTCTTGCTACCAGAAATCCCTCTGTCCTTTGCGTCAATAAACCAGGTTGATTTTAGAGTTCCTACTCTTGTTGAAATTGGTTTTATCATACCCTCTCTGAGTTGGGGGGGGATGGGTGGGATTGTGGGGAGTGGTGGTGGAAAGGGATGGTTACAATATGCAGTATGATGTAGATGGTGATTCAGAACTCCTCTAGTCCAGTGTGTTGGAGTTGTTTTGTTTGAAGAAGTAATCTAAAGGCTACATTATACATATACCTTCAGCCTTAAGTGTTCTTTATCAATTTTTACTTGACGAACTAACCTTATATTAGGCAGCAAAGTGTTTCATCCTTTGAAGAGGAAGAGAAAGTTTTGGTCTCAAACTATCATTGCACATTCAATGATAGGAGAAAATATTAACTATATGTATCTTTGAAGTATCTGTAGTGACATGGCACATCACCTCACAGGTGCCAATCCTCCTTTATAAAGACCGTTACCGAATTTCACTGACTCCTGTATTTTATTGACCCTGGAAACTTGCTCAGTAACTACCTAGCTTTTAACCATGTAAGGGTTTTTGTCCTGCCTTCTGCCCTACAGAAGCAAGGTAAATTTAAATGAAAGATTATTTAAAATGTTTTGAAATAACATGTTATACGCTAACTTGCAAGTGTCAGATATCATTAGGCCTGATGGGAAGGATGAAGATGACTGTATTCTGTGGTATGCAAATATATACTGTTTGTAACACAAGCTTGCAGCAAAACTCCCACCCAGCACGTTTCCTACTGCTTTTCCATATTGCTGCAGGTGATACTAAAGAACTAGACAGTAAGAAACAGATTTTTCTTTTTCAAAGCTCCATCTTTCCTTCTTTCATATCATCTCTGCTTATCTCTTGCTGTTGTTCAGACCCCCCGCTAGCAGGAAGATTAAAGAACAATATGGAGAAACAAAGGAAATAAAAAGAATGCTGTATTTTAGAGATATCTTTCTCAGGAGTCTTTGCTCGCAAATGCTTACCTTCAGATTTAAATTTTGTTGTCTGTTTTTTGTGTTTAAACATATTCCACTCTGTCATAAACACTCCTGTGCCATTTCTATGTCAGGAAGGAAAATCTGGGGCTTGGATTGATTGTGAAAAGGAGAAGCAGATGGAAGATAAAATGTTGGGTGAGATTTTTCTCTCTGTCTAGCCACCCATTCATTTATTGTTTGTTTCCATCCATCTTCGCTTGGCTTCCAAGACTGCATTGTGTATTTCTGAGTGCTGTTAAGTGCCAGAGATTTAACTGAGTGCTGCGCTCATGTTACATTAGCTCACTTCAGGAAGAAATAGTATTCAGTTATACCGAACTGCGTTTTTTNCCTCCTGCTGCCCCTAGAACCTGTCGGATCCAAAGGAGTGGAAGCTGCGAGTCGCCTACAGCAACCCCCCCTTATTATTAGGAAATAAGAACAGTAATTGATATGAACAGCATTGTAAGATTAATTAGTTGAAGTGGGGTTTTTTGGTTTTTTTGGTTGTTTTTTTTTTTTTTTTTTTTGGTTTTTTTTTTGTTCTTTTTTTTTTTTAATGTAGTTTTTCATGGGTCTGCAGAAGGCTTTTATGGCAGGTTTATTGTGTAGCCCCTCTGAACCAAAGATATGTTGCCTACAATGTAGGACACATGTTTCAGGGGCTTTTTCTCTTCAGTGCTTGTGTCTTTATTTGTCTTGACAGTTTTTAGTCTTTATTCTCACTTTTACCTGGCTTACTAAGGGCACTGGTTTATTATTTTCTGTAAGATTTATTCAGGAAAGCACTTTTAGCTTTTGCATGGGAAAGGATTAAGTAAGATAAGTGGGATTGTATACAGGTTTTAAGGTGACTTTCCTGAATTCTAAGCAGGTCAGATCCTAATGGTAGGTATTGCTTTAGAAGGCACATAAACTTCTTGCTTCTCTCTCCCCAGCTGGAGCATGGAGACGCTGATGCTGCTCTCTCAACTGCAAATGGCTGCTTAAAAAGGACTGTTAAACAGTATTAACTGTTGACTGTTTCATAGACCATGCTGAGAGTTTTAAAGTGCTGTAGCCTCAGGAACTCATAAACCTGATTGTTTTAAGCTCACTCATCATTTTGTTCAGATAAACACCGGTATTTTCCATATAATATGAAAATCTGTGTATCAGAATGTGAAGCCCATTGTTCAGATTAGTAACAGCTTTAGGTTAGAGGGCTGAAATGACCCAAGCCCAATAAAATGTCAGAATCCTGATTAAAATAATGATGGGAATGTCCACTGAATTGATGTGATGCCAGTAATTCCTGGGTATGGAAAATGAGACCTGGCTGCTGTAAAGTTAGACAGCCAGATCTAATGACCAGGAGCTTTTAGGGAGAGGCTAGGGGAAATGACCAAGTTCAGATCTGCAGCTGAGAAGGGATGTATGTTTGGGAGAAAGAATCAGGAGACAGAGGTAAGGGTACTTATCTTCAGGTCATCAGAGCAGGATGGCAATTTTGAAAACTTAAAATACAAAATCTGACATCTTTCAACACATAGATGTGGCTGCTGATCTGTTCTGTGTGTGGCTGTTTTAACTGTTCTTTCATTCTTTCTCTGATTTCTTGTCTCAAAAGAACAACTGTGTGAATTGGCTGAAAAACGCCACAAAGGTACGTAAGGTCGTAAGAGTCTCAGCTTTGGAGGGAGGAATCCTTCTTCCTCTCTATTTCCAGAATCCTTATAATCTTGCCTCTTAAGGACAGGCACAACTTTTTCCCCTGTTAGCTGTGAAACAGTTAAATGGTGTTAAGCACTGAATGTCAATGGAGGGTCAGCTCACCTAACACACAACACTACTATAGAATCATAGAATAGTTAGGGTTGGAAAGGACCTTAAGATCATCTAGTTCCAACCCCCTGCCATAAGGAGGGACACCTCACACTAAACCATCACCAATTGCTGTGCTGTTGTAAGAAAAGAAAGTAATTCATATGCAAGTTATTTCTCAAGTTTGTCTCAAGACAAATATCACATTTATTCTTTGAAGAGAAACTTATTTCTTTGTGAAGATTAAATATGCTACTAACTTTTTTCATTATTTTTCATTCACTTGAGAATACTTCTTTGTGCATCAGACTTCAGTGAAAGCCATTTGGGTAAGAATTATAGGATTAAGAAATGTAGGATTAGAGACTTTCTTCATATATATATAAAAAATGTTGTTTTCTTTCTAAGCAGTTATTTTATTGGAGTACAACTGGAAGCTCCCCAAAACTTCATGCCTGAATTTCTGAAAGGAGTAATTCTATCATGATCATTCCCATATGTTTTGTAAAAAGAAATAGCTGGCTGTACTTATTTTGCTTCACCAGTGTGCATAAAAATATCTATTGTATATTTATAGTGGTCACAGATACAACGTGTATCTTCATGTCTTGTAAATAAATGGCTTTTCTGTTTGCTGACCAATTTCATGCTGTAAGACTCTCTGAGATACCATCCTGTCAAAATCTTAGCTGACATGTTTTGTTTCCTGCCTTTTCATAATGTATCTGTGATTTGGGCCCTGAACTACTGTACATTCCTCGATCATATGGTTTATTCTCTTATTAGTTTATTTTTAAAGTTTCATGGTTGCTGCAGTGCTGCTAAGATGTTGAGAGTGAAAAAAGCCTAGAGTTTTTCTACAACCTGTTTTGCAGACTTGGAAACACTATGTTGTAAATTGGTGTCGGTATGTGCTGTTCTCCAAACATTCTGAAGGAAATTTCCTTGTTTGAGGAGTCTCGAGACTGTGTAAAAATACAGCCAGCTCCTTTGCCATATTCCCTTAAAGAATCTGAGGACTTAGGAAAATTGTGTCTAATGTCTGGTGAACTCTGAATTCTGGGTATGGAAGTTGTCATTTTGGAAGCTACCTATTACAGATTAGACTAGTTATTTTGGCCTCCCTGACTATTAAGACCCTGTAATTTGGTTACTAATTTCCCTGGTAGTCAGTCCCATATGCAGAAAATGTTTCCATATAGTGCTCCCAGGAAGCTATGCAATAACAAGCTTCATCACCATTTTCCTTGGCACCTCTACATGTAGATGCAGAGATAACAGCATTATCTAGGATGTTCTTATGAGATCCCTTAGGGTAGGACTAATTCTATAATGATTACCATAAGTTATTCCGATAGTTCATTTCCATGTGGGGAGACACTGCACATATTTCCTCTTGCCTTTTTCATAGAAGAAAATGTTTCTGTTCTGAGAAATGCATTTGATTTTCCTGAAAGTGTTTACTAAAGAGGAAAAGATAGCCATTACATTGTTCTGTAGGCTCCTTTTCCAGCCCCACAGTTATCTGGCAATAAATATTTGGACAGGAGTAGGATGAAGTTGTGAAATTGAACCATTGTATCTCAACAGATGGCCATAAGCAGCCTAAATATGAGGGGAGTGCATCGTATGTTTGACTTGATTCAGAAAAGAAAATTTATATAGTTATGTTCTACCTTAAAAGGAATTACCTAAATGCCTTTTTTAATCTAGATCTGTAGTACATTAACTTTCAAAGATACACAGTATCTCCATTTCACTGTAAGGTAGATTATTGGTTCTTCTGAGCCAGGAGTCATGTAAAAAATGACAAAAGGGAATAGGCTCCTATTGAATTTTCCAGAACAAGTTGATGAATTGTATGTGAGAAGGGAGGCTGGAAGTATAAATACGTTCTACATCCTTTCCATGACAGGCTATAGAATATTTATTATTAATGGAGACATAAAGCAGGAATAATCTTCCCCATGACCTCACTGTGACAAACTGGCTTTCTAATACTTGCTGAGTGCTGATTATTACTTGGCTAACACTCTGAGCTAAAGATGAAGCATGTGCTAAGTTGCAGGAATTCTTACAAATAGGCTGAGCTATTTTCAGAAGGGCAATTTTAAGGACACATTCATGTTTTTACTTGCAGGAGAATTTTTCCTCAAAGCATATTAGTAAACCTGCGTATGATGTGCAAAACCTTCAGGCAAACAATAAGAATACAATTGCTCATTTATGCATTGTGTTCAGTGCTTGGTTCACTGAAGAAGGCTTTGAGGGTGCGGGTTAAAGAGTTTGGTTACATGCTGTGAACAGCACTCTGCTTAAATATCTTTTTGGAGGTGTATATTAAAGGAACAGGTGTAACATTAATAAACCTGCTTCAATTTTTATCAACTCAGAGAGAATGCTACTGGCAAAGATAGCTCAGAAATAAACAGGTATAACATGAGACAGTGAAGAGGTTCATTGCTGAGTTTCATCATTTGCTGGAAGCATTTGAACTATATTTGTGTACAGACTTTCCTTGTGGAGAGTAACAAGGATCCTGCTTTGTGCAGCAGTGCCACTGTTTTGATCTATACTTCCATACACTGCTTTCAGGGGCTGGAGAGAATAGCTGCATTGAAAACACAGAAAGAAATAGAAAGTCATTAAATGAATAATTGTTTCCTTTATGTATCATTTTGATGATTTTACCATGACGTGAATTAAAACAAATCTGCTTCTGGTCTGTACTTTGAAGGCGGCAATGCCCTTAAGCAAAGACTCAGCAAGTCTGTCTGACCGTAAGTAAGACACCTCCTCTCCAGACTTATAACTGCAACTGCAAGGAGGCAACACTTCTAGTGTGCTCTGAGCAGCATAACATAGACTTAACACTGCTTACGTTTAACCTGGACATGTTTTAATCTAGCAAGCAGGTCAAGCCAGTGAGATCTACCTGAACAGTTGTCTCGTTGTTCCATACTTTTCTCGTGTTTCATGATGTGCTTTTCCAAATCTTACATAGACTTTTGATCAATTTCTCTTATCTTTATATAGGAACAAGCTGTAGGGTGACATTTACAAGCTCTTTCTTCCAATGTTTTCAGAGCTTGTTAATGGTAGGTAGACTCTTTGCAGTTTTGTCCCATAGCCTTCTTGATGTGTAGGTAGAGGAACAAGGGGAAAAAAGGCAAAAAAGTTTTCAGGCCTTACTGATGCTGAACAGCAAGAACAGCACACTTCTGGGGATGGTTGTTACAGCATATCTTCTAATAATGTCCAAAAGATATATAAAGGAAGTTTTATCATTCATTTTGTAATAACCTAAACACCTGTAACTTGCTTTCAAAGTTTTCCCATATGACATAAGTGTTTCTCTACAGCTACCATCTCAGCATACAGTCTGCTTCTATGATACACCACTTCTGCTCTGAAATTAAGACCACTAGGGGAGATCAGTGGAAGGAATTGTCTCACATGAAGAATGAAAAACATCAAATAGAATGAGCAAACACCTCTTTTAAGTTCTAGATGAGCTGTGGGAAGTTTTCTGATTCTATGAAGTTTCACAGACTACCTGAATTTAAATCTCCTAAATCTGTGAAAACAGAGCTGTGGGGTTTTTTTCAATTCTTTCAGATCCAAAACATGAGACTTTCTTCAAAACTACATAGGATTAGCACTGAGCAACACTGACAAGAGAGAAAAGCTGTCTTCAGACCCATGGTTCCACTGGCTCTGTCATCTGAGCCCTGTGGTATTATAAATGCAAGCATACTGTTAATCCATGTAATGTTACTCAACCAGTGGGTATATCTTAGTTTCTCAGATAGGTCAATGTTTCTCCTGTTTTACAAAAAGTGTAATAACTTTGTGCCTCTGAAGTTGTTTTCACTAAAGTGGAACATATCAGGTTTTGCAAACAAGTCATCCAGCAAATGGGGGGGGGTTTGCACATATTCTTGATATGACTTTGAAACTTTGCTATCTGCAAAGAGTCTCAGGCAAATCACATCTGCAGAGCATCTTTTGCAAGCACACACCACATTAGTTTGGTTGATTGCAGCTCAGTTGGATTTGTCAAACATAATCAAATTTTAATAGTGTTGTGGTTTAAACCCAGCCATGCGTCTTGTTCACTCACCCAACCCCCCTTTCCTCCTCTCCCCCTGCTCCCGGAGGGATGGGGAAAAGAATGCAACTCCCACAGGTTGAGATAAGAACAGTTTAGTAACTAAGGTATAACACAAAGCACTACTGCTACCACCAATAATAATAGGATAAAGGAAATAACAAGGGAAGAGAATACAGCACCTCACCACCCATCAACTCTCCATTACATCCTGGGCATGACGTGCTATGGTATGGAATACCTCTTTGGTCAGTTTGGGTCAGGTGTCCTGTCCTTGCTTCCTCCTGCCCTCCCCTCCTCCCTGGCAGAGCATGAGGCTCACAAAGTCCTTGGTCAGAGTAAACATCAGTATTATCAGCTCTGTTCCCAGGCTACAAGTCAAAACACAGCTGCACCAGCTACTAAGAAGGAGAAAAATAGACTGCTACTGCTAAACCCAGGACAAGTAGATGTGTTCTTGTGTAGCTCATGTTCACAGGGTAGCACAAACTTTACATGAAATAAGCTGGAGATCTAAACATCTGCTTTCTTAATTCTGTGGTTTACTCTACCGTATTCTCTGTCAGACACCAGATTCCCACTGTGGAAGAGGCTGATAGAAGTTCAGAACAAAATGTCACACGCAGTACCTGCACATCCTGAATTCCAGCATCAGGAAGAACTGGGAACCAGTGGTCACTTGGAGAACTCTTGTAGGTGACTCCAAGTGGATAAGAAGTATGACACTGGAGTGGAGATGTTTCAGAAGGTCCATGTAAGTCTTTCCAAAATCTGGAATTTAATCTTGGAAGCTATAATTCACCAGACTCCCTATTTGGCATTCAAAAACAAACAAACAAGAATTCAAAAGTCATTGCAAGACCTATAGTGAGCCCTTGAGGTGGCAGATAAATCACTGAAGTAAGCAGAAGTAATTCAGGGCCAGGATGCTTGTAGCACTTAATACTGGATATATTTGACCGATAGTGTACATACACGTGAAAAAAAAATCAACCCAAAAGCCTATGCTTAAAAATATTCAGATGCAGGAAAGGAGAAATTACACAAGGACAAACTGCAGGACTTTGTTAACTATGACAATGAATATTTGTTCTACTGAAGTGGATGAAATGATTCTAGTATTTATAAATATCTACTTAGAGTAAAATGGATATCCAATTTCCAGTTCTCATGGGATATAATGTTAGTACTTATTATTAATAGGTATGGCTGGAAAAGACGAAGGTGAAAGACTGTACTTTCGAGATGCCCCAGTTCCTTAATGCCAAACCCTCAAATACCCAAGTTGTAACTGGGATGCTGAAAAGTGCTTATCTTGTATGTCTCAGCACAGTCACAGAACACCACAGCATCAAGGCACAAATTCCTCCCTTGGTACAAAAGAGATGAAAACTGAGGTTTGTGGAGGAAGACAGCAGAAGCATCAACTTGTTAGGGTCTTGTCTGTTGGTGGTGGTACCCGCATTCCCTCTGGTGATACCCTTCAAGGTTCTGGTGAGCTGCCATAAGGATTGAACCGCTCTTGCCCTCTAAGAAAACGAGTGAGATCTGAGTTTGCATTCCAGTTGCTGGGCTGGTAGTAGATCTGCTTGTGTCTGCTGGAAGACAAAGGGGCTGCAACTCTTACCTGGAATAAATAAATACTGCTTCTCCTTCTCCAGAGATTTTGTGTGGAACCTTTGTGTGTATGCTCAGCTCCCACACAGAAACACATTTTATGTGCAGGCTAGCTCTTCTTGAGGTATAAACCCCAAGACATTGGCAAATGGCACCTTGTGTCTGGAGAGTTTTAGAACTGGAGCTCCAAGGCCTGGATTACAGTAAATTCTTAAGGAACAGGGAGAAACTGGGACAGAAGAGCAGCAATCGGTGTGAAAGCAAAAGGAGAGGCCTGGAGCACAGCATGCAGTCGCAGTGTGACTGCATGCTGTGTAGTGATCTGAGCCATGTGAGGCTGGGAAGATTCTGAGTAAGACCTAATTAAAATCATCTGGCCCTCATGAGGGAGCTTATTTTTTTCTTTCAATTGTTTTTGTGTTTGGGGGAGATTTAATTAGGCATGTAGAGCTGATGTTCCTGAGAGGAACCCAAAGTGCATTCCTGGCTATTTTTAGTATATTGTCATATTGTTGGACTAGGCGGTTACAAACACTTCAAATCTGTAAGAGCAAAGACACTGTATGTCCAGGGCTACAGCAGAAGTTCAGGGTTGACATGATCTGCAGCTATGATAGTTCTCTGCATCTGATTTTTGGGAGGCAATAAGTATGTGAATAGAAATTCTACAACCTCTCAGAGTGTCATCAGTAGGGTTTATCTGCTTCTCTCTGACCTGCTCATCCCCCCTGCAGCTATTCTGTGGCATGTTGACAATCACTGAAACTTTAAAAAGCTGTAAGTTGGGGAAGGTTTTCCACCAGTGACTAAATTTTTCACTTCAGCTGATCTTTTCTTTTTCATTTCCATTTTCTTTTCAATGATCACAGTTAAACAAGAGACCATCTGGGACCTTCCTTAACACAGGTGGCCTTCATAGCAAGAGTTAGTTTAGAAACAGTGGTTAATCTGTAACTGCTGGACTGATGAGGTGCTGACTCTGGTTGCTTCATTATAATTCCACACATTTTGCATCTTTCTCACCTGAGGATAAAGTTGCATGTTACGGATCTGTGACTGTCCAGAGCACTAGCACAGATACAATATACACTACCACAGCGTGTAACTTCGTTGGTGATCTTCCTGGAGTAACTTTGCAAAGGCAAACTCAAAAATCTCCTGAATGTCTTTCTGTGGACCCTTATGGTTGAAGGACCACAACAAGGGCTCATAGGCTGTCTTACAGTAGTTGAAAGACTTCATGCTATTAGCACAACCACATTCAAATTATGTTAGCAGAGGTGGTACAGTACAAACACACAAGTGAAGCAGGATCCCTGTATGAATCCAGGAGAAGTTCTAAGGATCTTTCCCTCTTCTCTTTACCCCTCTTTCTGTATTGCATGGTGTAAGAGTTTTCAGTCAAAACAGTGTTGTTTTGGTTCAGAAAAGGTGTACATAACAAGAGGTGAGATGAAGACAGATACAGATATCAATATATATGCATAACTCCCCCCCCCCCCCCC
>NDXB01005914.1:19826-35728 GCA_002631895.1 Agapornis roseicollis | reverse complement strand
AAAAACTAAAATTTAAAAAAAGAAATAAATTGCCCTTTTAAAAAAAAAAAAAAAAAAAAAATGACATTAGGATTGTAAGAAATCTAATTTTATCTTACTTCACATATTCCATCAATGCAAACATCATATTTATTTGGAGAACATGGAGTCCCATCCTTCACTTTGCTTGACATTGCAAAGAAAAAGTCAAAGTCTTCAGCTGTGCAGTACAATTTACATCTATCTTCCTCTAAGGGTAAAAACCAAAAACAAAGAACAATACAAGAAAGTATTAGCAGACCTACAGCACAGTTTAAACAAAAGTCAAAAGCACCCTGCTACTGTCTCTTCCTGCATCCTAGATGGCAAGCTACAAGGATTAATTTTGTGTGGTGGTATATTAGGACCCCAAGATGAGGAGAAATACAGCCAAATGCAGCAGCTTATATTATACTGGTTTAGAAGAAAAGTGGGTTTGTCTGTCAATCAAATTGCTTCTTATATATGGACAGTATGTTATGCTTATAAACAGCATAATGGATTAATTCTACATAGACAAAACTCATCATACAATTGTAAATATTGTCATATTGCTGAAATACACAATTTTCATACAAATAGTACAGGCAACAAAACAGAGCAACAAAATTCTGAAGAGCATGAAATTGGATTCAGAATAGTATCCTTATATTATTAAATAAGCAGCTGGATTGTCAATAGTATTTTCTGCAGAGGCAAGGCATCTGTAGCAATTCTGAAAACCAGATCATGCTTTCAGGACTGCAAATGTAGATCTTGGGTTAGATATTGAAAAGCAGCTAAGAGTGTAAGGACAGGCCTCTTCAAGTTCAGAGTCACTTGGGGACATACTGCTTTTGAAAATTATGCCCTTTGTCCCTGATTTTAAGCTCCTATTTCTTCTATTAAATGCAGCTGCTGCCTTTAAAACCATCATAAACTACCTTAATTTTTATTAAAGAAACTGCATTGTTCTTCCTATTATACTTCATCCATTATCGCTATACACTGTGAAACTGTATTAGGACATAGATTTCTCTATACCCATGAAAATGTCCACAAAGACTTTTGAAGAAAATATAATCAGGCTATAAATGAAAGTTGCATATAGTTGTTTGTGTCTATATATATATAATTATACACTTAATGCTATCAAATACAAATTCCTGCAGCTGCTAACTGAAGCAGCTACAATGTGACACAATTCAGCCACTTCTAATCTAGTAGCAACTGCAGCTCCAAACTGTGATTTCAAACTGCATAAATATATGTTGTATCAGACAAAAATGAATACTGATTGAAAATGTTTGCAAAATTAGGATGTATAAAGTAAAAATAAACTTTGTTTGTACAAAATAGTTATTGAGAACTGAACTTTACGAAGATATCTTAGTAAAAGATGACTTCAAAAAACTTTTTGCCAGTACATTATTTGTTTTTCCAATTCTCATGGGACTATACCAGCAGAAGAGTCAAAAGGTTGATTTATTGCTACATTTTGAAATCTGAGAACATTCCAAAGGAAGGAAGATTCTGGAAATGTTATTGTGGGAGCTTGCATTTCCCAGGCTGAAAAATCCATGGAAATTGTTTTGGTTTGGGTTTACACTAACCAATACATAATATAAAATGAAAGAGAGGGGTAGCAACAGCCAGGGAGTCATGCCAAGGACAAAGATTCAAATTCACAACTGAGATAAATTCTGCATGTTCATACAGGCAGTATGGCACAGGAGGCCGGATTCAACTGTGCTAGAAAGCAAACACATTTCAAATAAGCCAACTGAATTTCTGTTTGATTACATCAGGGTGATATTTGCCCAAAGAATATGAATGAATTGAAGCTTATAGCTCACTTCCTGAGATTACCTCTGACCACCAGAACTGCGACATAATTACCTTCTACTTTAGTATATGGCTTCCATTTGTAGTACCATCCCCGGAAAGGTTTGCTGTTGTACTCTGCACACTGCTGGGCACGGAAGTCCAAGCTGTTTGCAGGACACAGCTGGTGATTACAAAGCTGATAAATACGACTGGAACCTTGGCAGAATTTGCCACCATACTGTGGCCTATAAAAAAGAAAAAAACTTCTTTTGCAAACTCCACTTTTTGTGTGATTGACATGTTATGTGTACGAGAACACAGAGCAAATGGGAGGATATATTGTCTTAGGAGATAAGTATTTCTTATATGGGCCATTAATTTTCATGGTTCCTAAACCCAAGCAAAGCAGTTGCCATGAATTATCAACTTGAATTACTGCAAACTCAGCAAAGATGCAACCGTCTAGAGGTGAATCATTTTTTCACTAATTTAAATTTATAGGGCTATTCTGTATTGGCTGGTTTCAATCTTGTTATGCAGCTATTTATACCCTGCTGTAACCCAGGAATGAACATGTGCAAAGAATTACCTATCACAATAAGAGTTAATAAAGGATAACATAACACTGATCAAACATAAACAGAATGAATAATTACATTTGGTTGTTCATGTTTTGTAAATCATTTTGAAACAATGTGTTTTTAAACAGTCAAAAGAAACAAGGACTGTGCATAGTTGTCCTGCTGCAGGGAAATGTCAGGATTCATGGATAACTTCAAGCATGTCACATCCATTTCAGCAGACCTCACCTGGGCATTTCCCTTAATTTTGGCCACAATGAAAACAGCACGTGCTATCCCTTTGCTAGTACCTTATGTTACCAGAATATCAGGGTTTTAACTATTTGGTCCATTCACACTACTGTAAAACAATGTAAAATGTACAAACTTCCTCTTTTTCAAGTGACTGAGAGGTCTCACAAGCTGCTGAGAAAATTATTCTCTCATTTCTGTATTCCTTATGGATGTACACAGGAATTCACTGGTGTTATTTTTGCAGTTTCACAATGCTCAGATATACATCTTTAAGTACTGAGCCAGGTCTTCAAAACACCACATCCTAAGAATTGTTTGTTAAATGACACAATTTCTTGCATCAAGTGAAAGAAACGTAACAATGCTGCAATGCTGCACTTGCACATAGTCAGCTAATGAGTTTTCACAATTAGGGAAAATACACACTTGGAAGATAAACTGTGATCTTTTAGTGGACAGTTTGCCCATTTTATACACACATTAAGGGAAAAATAAGAATATTATAAAATATATAGAATAATAATATATTAACAATAATAGTTTATAATAATAGTATAAAGGATGCAGTTCCAATGTATTGTTTGTTTAAATCCCTAAACACTATGTTACAATGATTCCCTATAACATGTATCCTATGCAGCTTCTCTTGGCACGCATCTGACTGGAGTACTACGGAAACAGCTTGGTACATCATGGAAGACAAAATCAAGGTGCTTTTCCTGTTTTGTTTATTATCATTTTTACTCCACATATGTCTAAACCTCTAATAAAGTTGAGGCTTACAGCTTATATTTTGAAACAACTTTGAATGCACATAGTGTCTGCTTTCTTTAAGAATTGTGGGCTACAAAACAATCTTTCAAAGGAAGAGGTGAAGACTCACGTGCAGCTTTACTTAAAACTGTGTATAACAACAAAAGTTTTAAAACTAGCTAAGATTTTCTGTCCTAGCTGGTGGCTATGATGGGCAAGGGTATCAGTGAAGGCAGGGAGTATTATGTTGACTTTGTGCAATCAGTGAGAGTTTTGAGTTAAGGCAGCCGAACCATTGGGTCCCTAGTCAGCTATCCACAGACTTTCTTTACAGCTTCAGCACATGCATGATTTTTGACCTCTTTTAGCCCCAGAGAGCAAATCTCCTTTAATGTAAGGAAAGGAAGCAACCTCCTTCCAAGTAAATGCCTCCAAACAAGCAATATTATTGAATTATTTATGGCTAGATCATGATTTCTAGCCAGTCTTGCATATGAGGATGGTATAAAATTCCACCAAACTAAGGGAGCACTGGAAGAGACATTCCATTTCCCAGCTCTGTTACAGCATTTTAATATTACAGTACACTCCCATTACTGAAACTGTTGGCCAGAAAATTATGGAAACTTCCCCACCTTCATTTTTACCAGCAAGATGTCAGTAAGAATTAAGTAATTCACAGGAAACTAGATGTAGATCTACAAACCCCAATTTCTGAAAAAATACTACTATTTACCTAACAAAATCATGCTTTTATTGGTGATGTTTATACCACCAGTAGATTCTGGCTTGATTGCCTGCCAAAGCTCTGTTAATATAACTGTGATTGCAGCAGAACACTTTGCAGAGGGTATTCCAATATTTCCGTAGTGGTACAGTGCTTCTAATAGAGATAGAGCCTGAGCTTTTCATCCATGTACCCCCTCACCCCAGCACTGGCATGCACAGGTAACATGCATGAATAGATGCTGTTAGAGCCCAGGCGTTGCTGAGGGCAATTGAAAAAGGAGAAATTTGGGGAGAAAAGCCAGAAAAGGAGATCAAGTACAAAGATTTAAGTACTCCACTTTATGTAAGACTCAACATGTAGCTTAATGTAATTCCTCAGTACCCTTTTAAGAATAGACTCCATGAACAATCAAAGCAAACTGGATATTCATTGCAATGCAGCACAGAGTGAGAAATCCTGGAACTAACATGATCTAGGAAAGTAATTTTTGCCTTACAAAGGGAATTAGACCATATTACAGTAGTTTACAAAGCTAGACTATTTTATTCTGCACGAATTTGAAAGGTCTACAAGATCTTTCATGGTCTTCATTTTTAAATGGCATCATGACTTTGCATCAGTCTATGTCTGCACTGTCTGCAATCATTGTTATCTATATCATACACAAAAGATTCAGAAGTTATGTTCATACAACTCTGATTTAGTTTTTTGATTGCATGAATTCCTAAAACTCCATTCTGCTCTTACTGAACAATGTACTATTGTGAGGTGGGTAGGATGAGTCCCACAGATGATTTAGGCATTAATATAAATCTCTCAGGTGCTTTTTAGGTTCTTTCACCGCTAAATGATTAAATTATGTTATCTATTTCTATCTTGGAGAAGTATCTCAATTGTAAAATGTTATGATGTATGAAAACCAGATCCATGAAACTAATACTGTGACAATTTACAGAAACATAATGATTTTAGCAAATCTGCATAGCCCTGTGCTCTACAGGTGATCTCCATGAGTGTTTGTTCACATGGATTCATACATAACTCTGGTGGTAATTTAGGAGCCATGCCAAGAACTATTTGGGTGTAATCACAAGGTCTGTCTTAAAATTGTCAAGAGAATGGAAAGTGAATTGGCTGGATATTATTTGCAAGAGGAGAATTTTACATACAAACACAGACAATGAGATTTTCATGAGCAGCAGTCTGAATGAATGTTCTTCACTTCTAATAAGATGTTTCACCTTTAAAATCATTGGAAACCTAGACATCTCCCTTGATGTTCACAAGTTACTTTGAAAAATGAACTACTTATTTAAAAGCCTCATTTGAGTGTCCTGTCAGTTCTTCAGAGATCCACACCCCCTGTCCTAATCTCTTACAGAAATACATTTTATTTTTGTGTCATTCTCAAAATTTTGTTATCAAAATCATCTATCAAGCTTTTGAACAAAACAAACATTGGCTCCTACACAAATCTGGAGTAGGAAAAGTGAAATAAATATATTACATATCAAATAATATACATACATGTACCAAAATATATTTCAGAAGTTCAAGAAGAAAGGAATCATTATTCTTTGTTTATATGTAGTTATAGAGGTGAACAATGAACAGTGACTAGGTTATAAATTGTTCCATGTGGCATAACACTGGGAATGGATAGAATAATTTTTCTAAGGATTCCACATTTATACAGAAGTGCTGTGATGGGAAATAAAGCTACCTAGATATTTGTGTGCTGTTGTGTGGAAGGCTTACTTATAGTCCTGTAATTTCATCACTCAAACTCTAAGAGAGATTTATAGTCTCTTCTTTTTGATCCAACTGAATTACCACTACTATAATAGAATTAAATTTAGTATAAATATGATCTAGTTCTGGCATCACCCCTTATTTGGTTACATCAAGTCTTGCACCAAGTCTTACTTTAAGTAAAACAGCTCACTCTGAATGCAAGTTTCAAACATATAATGTTATAGTAGCAGATATTCTTCACATTAAAAACCTGTCTGAGGACCATTGGAAATCATTATCAGTTATAATAGTGCACCAAACTGAAACACGTCAACTACTATCACACAGGGAAAGTAAGGGAAGGCTTATGAATAGATGCAAAGAACAATGTGCATACACACAAATTCAGAGGCAAAACGGAGACCAAAGTAAAAATAAAAAAAAGAGATGTATGACATGTAATTGAGACTTTTTATTCTCTTGCTAAGCCATTTAATAAAGGAAACTATTAAATAATTTTATTTATCAACATACATGGGAAAACAACAAAAAAGTTGAGAAAACGCTCTTCTCAGAACTGCAAAAATTGGATTGACTGAGTGAGGGTAACAAAGACTATTTTAACTAACTCACATTTTCCTTTAACATAGTATGTGAAACGTGGATATTATTACTGCAGCACTGTATAGTAGGTGTGAGGCTTCTTTACAGCCTCATATAAACTGTGTCATATTTTCTCTGGGTTTTATTACTGTCGTGTAAATGCTGTTTTTATTGTGCTCAATGAAGAATACATGTGTCTATGCCTGTTGAAGTCATGTACGAAATAAAACAGCAAAATCCTTTTTTTCTTGTAAGTTGAAGTGAACCAAACACTTGGGAAAGATGCTGGTCAGCTAACACTTAACCTCTACTTTGAATTAGTATTGTAAGATATAATAGTATTTATAGTGATAGGAAATTCACTAGGTGAAAATACCTGAAATGTTTCATTAGTTAGGATACAATTATTTCAGCTACTTTATTCAGGCCTGTAAACCACAGAAGAATGCAAAGAACCTGACAGACATATGAAGACATCTTTTTACAACCATTCTGATACTGAATTGAAATGTTTTTGGTTTATTATCCTCAGTAATAGGTCAGAAGTCTTACTAGCTTTTAAAACCTTTTTCCCTTGCTCTTAAATTACTAGGTGCAAATATGTCTGTGTAGTGTTTTGTTTGTTCTGCAGGTATTTGATAAACTGTAGTATCACAAAATAAATTGAGACACTTGGGCTGTAGATGTTCTAGACCTCTAGCAGTCTTCAGCCAGCCACTACTTTCTAATATCAGGAAATATTTCTGTCTTTGAGCTACTAGCTGGTCATATTAAACACACCTTATTTCCTTACAGAAATCGACTGTTATTTTTTCATTCTATTAACATAAATAGCATAAAATAATACCTTTTCACATCTATGTCTTACTTTGGATTATTGCAGTGTCTTTCTTGATACGTGACCCCACCTCCACAAGTGCGAGTACACTCTGACCACTCAGACCAGGCAGACCACTGGCCATTTACAGGCTTGGGTCCATGATCACCATATTTGACACACTGTCCTCTTCGACACCACTGCCAGAAGAATGACAAAAACCATCCTATCAGAGTTAGCAGTAGATAGCAGATGCAAAAAAAGAAGAAATCCACCTTTGAAAGCTCCAGTTCTTAACCCTAATAAACATTAGGTCACCCACCGAACTCAGTGAGATAGTTCACAGTAGGAACCGGATCTGCAGTAGGACACTGATATACACAATAGTATAGATAAGGAATATCCTAAAATTTGTCTGTGTTCTGAGCTGATGATTTTTGAGGTACAAATTTTTAAGACTCTTGCAGAGTGTTTTTTCAGCTTACTCTTCCCCTCCAAAAAATCCACATTAATTTGTTGTCCTGTGCTGTCAGAACTTCAAAACTTCCCATGTAATTTGAAAATAGCCTGCTAAAATTTTACTAACATCTCACTCTTTCATTATTCAATTACAAAATACTGCACAAAGGGAAAAAGTGAAACAGAACATTTGTCAGTAACATGAAAATTAAGTATTTTACTGGAAGAAACATTACAGGAAAAGAAAACGTTTAGGGTTAATTGATGAGAGTGAATTAGAAGTTTCACCTTAATTAGAAGGTTCAATTAAAATGAATAACCATGCTTTTTTAGCAGTGATAATTGATGATAATATGCATGAGGGCCTTTGTACAGCAAATATCACTTAAGGAATGTTTATAGGAGTAGACTTTGAAGACTTTATCTAACTTCTAATTAATGGATTTTTCTACTGATTAAGATTTGCCATCTGTATCCAGTTCCACATCTAGATGAGAAGCATTGTTCCCTGCCATCAAACACCTCTGCAGGGGCCAGTCCTGACTATGCATTCACAATGCAGTGTTTTACAGAGCAATCCAGAAGTCCGTAATAGCAAACCTGCAGAGATCTGGATAAAACTGTTTTTGACAGGAGCTGGTATTTGACCCAGTATAGTCTAAAAACAAGTTAGAATGATGTTATCCTACTTACAAAACAACTTACCATACTTATACCACAAGCTGTTCCTTCCGCTGCTGGCATGAACTTTGTCTCACACCTATGGCCCACTTTGTGACACCAGAGAGATTTGCATATATCCTGTAAAGAAAAAAAGTTCTCACTTCAGTACTCGTAAGTCCCATTTTTTCGTGGTGTTTAGAAAGAGTAACACATGATACATGCCTCTGCTACCTTAGAAGTTTTATAAATAAAACTCTTTCTGAATTTAGAAAATCCAGGGCTTAAGATACATAGCACAGCCACATCCTCTATATTGCCTCCCTGTTTATGTGCCATTTCACTTATCTATACTTTAGAACTATTTTGAGTGAGAGACTGTAACAGAAAAAAAACAGTGTTTAAAAGTTCAAGGCTAAAATTTCATCAAGTCTACAGGGACTATGATACTGTGAAGAGACTAGATTGTATAAAACCCAAGAGATATCTGAAAAACAGTCTCTCCACAGTGCTATTCACTCTCTCTTCTTTGTTTATTAGCTGTAGAAGAAACACAGCTGCCATCACCTGATAAATGTGGTTAGTATAAAATAAATCAAAATGCTCCAAGATAATAATGGAAGCAAAAAAAAAACCAACAATACTTCTTTTCAGAATGACCATCTCAGATCATTTAGTAGTGTCTCCTCTGAAGAGATCAGCAAGGAGTGTAGTAGTCACTAAAATAATTGGTTAATCTAAATTCATCCTTTATTGTTCTAAAATAACCTTATAGGTCTTTCCCAAGCCTTGCTGTCAATGCATAAAGCACAAGAAACTTAGCCCTTTTCATCCCACACCGATGCAAGCTTTGATCAAAACTCCACTGCCTGCTAGTTTCCCTTAGCATAGTAGGCAAGGACTCAAGGGTCTTCTGTGTTCAACTGTGCTCCTTATGACTTCTGGAAAGAACATTTCCTTCTGAAACTCCCTTGCGATTGTGACATTCCTCAAAAGAGGCCAGTACCTTCAAAGCAATTGGCAAGTGAGATAAGGTAGAGAAATAGCCGAGACTGCTGAAGAACACTGTATTACTTGCACTTATTTCATGTACTGCAGTTCTTTCATGGAATTTTAACTTTAAAAAGTATACCAACAGGTACCTTTACAAAGCTGAGGTTGCACAGTTTTGCTTTCATTCCAAATTGCCATTTGCACTGGGTATCAGCATCATAGATCTGTCCTGGCAGTTTGTCAGGGTATTTATACTGTCCTGTTTGCTTAGGTTCATCAATCAGGCAGGCAGCTTGAGCTGTACTATAATGAGAATGTATATTAATCATGACTATGATCTTTACATAAAAATATTTTAATTTGCTACAGACCAGCAAAAACACATACTATGGTATACAGTATCTTTAACTAGCTTTAGAAGTATGCGCTGAAATGAGAAATTTATCTTATTGCAGGAACCTAAAGATCTTGACATCTTGTTGGTAGCCTGACCTGTAAAGTTTTAAGGAAGCTGAAATTTCCAGGCTTTGGGATTGTTGTGACAACAACAATGAATGATTTCAAATTCTTTTCCTCCTTTTATACCAGTGTAACCAGGTAGAGCAACATGATCTAGTCTGCCCCTTTTTGCTTAGATTCTCAAAATCACGAATCAACAGGCACACTGTCTCATTTTAGTATTCACTCTGTGTGCATTGACAAACAGAAGGCTGCTACAGCTCATGTGCTTTGGGTTCCTGTGCCCAAAGTCACCCTACCAAAGAAAAGGGTCTACTTTCTTCCTCTGTGTATGTTTAAGAACCCATGTCTGCAGAAAGTCACTTTGTAGACATGGGTTTATGTGCCTACATGCTGCATTTATCTTCCAAGTCTCTCTTGGACCATACTGCATGTTGGAGGGCTTATGTGACATTTTAGCTTGCAATTCACTTGTGTAGTCAGAATTTGTTGCATCACTGCAGCATTAAAAAATACAACCAGAACTCTGTCACCTTTCCCAGCCACTACTCTAGGATACTAACTAGGTATTCAAGGATCTGATCCTTGAATTCTAGCACTCTCTACATGATTGATTCTCACTCTGAGGAATTAACATCTAAACCACTGGTACTGGATTTGGTCTTAGTAATACCTACTCATTTTTTAGTAATCCTGTATAGTCTAGTCGTGTACGACAAACTACATAAAAGGAATTGTACAGGAAAGGACTTCAATTCTGATGACATTAAACACAGACCAAAACACAGTTCCCTTAAAAGCACCACTGAGTAATGCCAACATGCTGGAGAAATAACTGGCATCTTTTTTTTTTTTTCCCTCCACCCCCAGAAACAACATATGAAAAATGCAAAATGTTCTTACTCATGGCTTGAGCTAGACCAAGAGAGTAACTTCAGTGAGAAAGGGCACTAATGTTAATTTACATTTTGTAATGACTCTGGTACCACCGTGTCTGCCCTCCTTTGTGTTCACTTCCTAGTAATTCTCTAATAAACCTAGCTGGGAGCAAATGACATGCCAGTCATTGCTGCAGGATATTCATGGAGGGTGAAATTCATTCTTTTGAAACGAAGCAGGATTAGAGTCACTTATATGCCATACCACCTATACACTTGGTAAGTCCAAGTGTGTGGGCTCAAATAGTATATGGGTTTGAGCACATTTTGAAAGAGGTGAATTTCACACTTAAGTATTTTTTATGCCTGTTCAAGAATTCAAGCCCAGTTACTAAAGACACATTCTCTGGCACTAGCCCAGATTTACATCTGACCTACCTGAGAAATTTGTTGAGATACTGCCTGCTGCATACAGACCAAGAAAACACTCCATTGTTCCCTGTGAGTGTGGGAGACATAATATTACCCTCAGCCTTTCTACAAGGATTTCCTTCTCCATCATGAATCATACCAAAACTGAAAAGAGATCCAAGCATGAGAGTGAAAATCTAGATTAATTAGAAGCAAGACAAAATTTGGGGCACAAGAAACACTTTTTGGGTGACAGTGTGAGTCGTCCTTTGCCTGGTGATAATGTCTGTTGCCATTAATGACAAGCAGATCAGAACCCAGAGAAAAAACAGTGTTACACAGCTGTAAGAATATAACTTCACTGTCCTCCTAATTTGGATGGAAGAGCTACATAACTACATTCTATCTGCAGGAAAAGAAGTGGAACTGAATCAACAGAAGGTATGAATATAAAAAATGTGATTCTTCTAATTTTGGCTACTAACTGGCTATACTATCTCAGGCAAACCACTTTCGTTTCCTTGCCTTCGTTATCCACTGCCACTTACTTTGCCTGGACTGTAACCTCTTCAGTGGGAATACTGTTTCTTACTGAGTGCTTGGCTCGGTCTGCAGCACCATAATGCTCTGCTTTCACTACGAGAGGTGTTAGGATAATATAAAGAGTAATAGGGAATAATAAAAAAACATGTTAAAATTACAAATTATGTGGAGTTTATGGATATAGTAAAGCTAATTTTCATTTTTTTAATCTTTCGTGTTTATTCACTGTATGGGACATCAGTACTTTCGATGTGTTTTGAATAGAAGTTTCATAATCTGTTACTTCAACATTATAATGCATTGGAAACTCTATGAATGTAATCTGTTCATGTGCAGGGAATATCTAATGTACTGAAGTCAGTCCTCTGCTTTTATAAATCACTGTAGGCTCCTAAGAATTACAACATGTGCTTCCACCAGCGGAAGCTCCAAACTTGCTAAAATATATGTCTCCTTCTTTAAATGGACAAACAAAAGTAACAATCGAGCTAATATCTTTGAATCCTTTATAAAATACTAACTTGGGTAACACGCATTGCAGCCAAAGAATCCAGAGCTTAACATATCCACTGACAGGACAGGCTCTGAACTCCCAAAGGAACCTTTAAGCTTTCAGGTAAAAACACAAACCACTTGAAGAAAAGCATAAAAATGTATAACAACTGAAACTACTCAGTAGATCACAGAGTGTGATCTGTGCAGTATACAATATTCTCCTGCTATGAAATCCTTAGGTTAACATATGCACAGCAGACCTGAGCACCACCAAGGCTGTCACAGTTTTTTTATTACTCAAGGAATTTGTATCACAGAAACCAAATTCTGTTGTCTTATATCACATACCACGTTATTTCAGGAACATGAATAAATTATAACAAAGACATTTTGTATCTGGGACAGATTAGTTTCAGGAGATAAGATGCATTTTATTAGGCAGAAGTACGGAAATGTACCAAGGAAAAACTGAATACTATGACAATCAAAGGCAATGTTGAAAAATTAAAAACAAAAATAAATTCCAAGTATAATCCCTCAAAACAAATAAGAAAATAAACAGGAAGGAAGGACATTAAGAGACTAGAGGAGATAATTCTTCAAAAATACACGATGAGCCTGATTCTCTCGTTACTGATCAAAGGGCATTAAAAATGTACTGAAGTCAGTGAAATTGCATTAGTCTGACAGGAAGATCAAACAATATATATTTTACATATTTGGTCTCATTGAAAGTGTTGGCATAATTCCCATGGGCTTCTCTGGTAGCTGGATTAAGTCTTTAATTCCTTGTTTCCCTTCAGAGGTACAGAAACCTGTGAAAGGGTCTCTCATGTAGACATTAGGTCATAGTATATACTGTAGAGCATATTTGTGCAATGAAAACTGAATAGTCCTGATTCAGTCATGCAGAATCAGAAGAATTGATGCCTTGACCAAACAGCAGACTACAGTATGACTGCTTTTCAAAGTTATTTTGCTGTTGGACGAAATAAAGACCCTATGCCCATGTTTTATCTGACCTTTGATTTCAGGTTTGTAGCACATAGGGAAATTATGCTTCTATACCACCAGTGGTTAGATAGAGTTCAGCTTAAGCTATGTTAGAATTGAAAATCAAAACTATGAAAGAAGTTGGAAAAAAGTAGCTGAAAATTATTTGGGGAAAAAAAAATAAACAGGACAGTAAAACCTAAGCATCTTTAGATTTATATATTTATGTATAGACAGAGAATGTAAGATGCATGAAACTTACTTGTGTCCAGATTCATGAGCAATTGTGAAAGCCAGTCCTAGGCCTGTATCTTCATTAATGGTACAACTTCGGTACTTGCTGCACATGCCACTGATGGGTGCAAAACCTGAATGAAGGAAGCAGTACAAAAGCTTGTTCCTCTGCAGAATTCCAAATACATATAACATCTGCACTGGTCCTAATAAGTCAGTCCGTTGTGGTGTATGAAGACAGCTGTCTACCTCATCAGGTTTATCACGAAGGAATTACAGCAGACTTAATGTTTTGACAATAATGAGACTCCTGTATAAGATGTATAAATCAAATCTAACCCCCCAAAATAATTTGTAAAGTTTATTTGTTCCCCACCTCATGCCTTTACTGCTCCAAAATTAGAGAGGAACCCCACTCAAAAAGGACAAGTAGTCACAAAAAGAAAAAAAATAAACTAGAGTGGCTCAGAAATAGCCTCTAAATCAAAATTATTCCTTGAAGAGGTGACAATCCAAAATGATGTTTTCAGATAACTTATTTTCCCTCTTTTCCTGAGGCAATGATACCAGTAATACTTTTTTTCTTCTGGCACCTCAAAGACAAATACATACTGCTTATATAATGCTGTTCTTTCATCTTCACAAGGCTAACAGTGTGTGCAAAATTTGACTTTTTTATTTTAAAACATTTCAGTCTTTATGAGTCAAGATGCTGCTGTTGACACCCATGAGTTTATCAGAATGTGTCTTCATATCTTACCTAGAGTATCACAGGGCTCATTTTTCCAAGAGCAAATATCAAAACCCGTAAGCAAGATGGCATGGTCATGGCGCTTTCCATTCTTCCCAACCAGAGCAGATTGCCATTGACAAAAGCTGTTCAGTGACTGGTCCGCATGGTGGTTAATCAGTAATCCCCCCTGTAGACATTTCACAGGCACAGAAATAGGGTGCTACCATCAGTACTTGAGAAAGGTGATTGAAAGAGTAAGAGTTGGTTAGAGAAAAGGGGATTACTTTTTTGTATTTGCTCTACATAAACTTACGCCTTCTCATGTTGACTGTCTGTGATGACCGATTCAGTTGTAAATGGAATCTATTGCAGTAGTTAAATTAAACTGTACCTTTCCCCAGATACATACTTATTTTCAAAATCAACGGTTAGAATCACAGTGTACGTATATATTTGATTCTCGATAAAACTGAACACTAAACCATTTCCAATTTTGTGATTAAAATATTTGGAGATTTCTGAGGAGGAAAAGTAATACTCAAGCAGATCAACCTATCACAAATTTCTTTTTGTCAAAAAAGATTTTGCCCTCTTCTGCCTGGCTGCCACATTTTGTTACATGCTATCTTCAGTTTGAGACTTTTGACACCTTCCCCCTTCTGATCATCACATCCTGGAAAGCCCAGTTCAGTCTTTTTATTTATTTAAATACTTCTTAAGTAGGTTTCTCATTCCAGCTATTTCTCTTCAAGAAGATGCTGGAAATCATTGAGTTATACCTTACTGGAAGCATTTTCATGTTTCTGAAGAACATTTAGGTGAAGATTTTAGTACCAAAAGGAGAGAAGCAATGAAATGCAGAAAGTTTGATTTTAGGAGTTTATGTGATTTTAATCTGCTCATGCTTGATGCTTTCAGAAACCTCACGTACATAACATGGGAGCCTTCAGTGCTCCCTGTTAACAGTACCAAATAAAGTATACCACACAAAAACTCTGACACAACTTACAGGCTCTTGTTCCAAAAGAAGAAGACTCACAACAATAATGTTTATATCACTTCCAATTGTTCCATCTTTAAATAGACTAGAGACCTGCAACAATTATTGAAAAGGAAATATAATCTACATGCATATATATTTTAAACAGACTAAATAGAGTTTGAGTGTTGAGTTACTGCACTGGGCTTCAACTTTCAATACAAGTAAATGGAATTCCACACCTTGTAGGATTCATCCAAAAGAACACACCCTAGCAGAATTATGCCCCAAATCACTACATTTATGCAAGAAACTTGAAAACTTTCTATTGACTTCAATGGGCTTTGTTCTGTCCTTGTTCCTCTAGACCAAGTCTAATCAAGTTTCAAGTTCAAGTTTTATAGTACAAAACTAAAGAGCAGAGCTACAAAGGAAAACGTACTTACAGTTAAATTACCCTATTTTTCTCAAAATAAATTTGTCCTTTCTCAATTTTTTTTTCAAGGGAAGACATCAGACAAAACAGACTAAGCTTCATGATACTAAATAAAATGAAAATTTCAATTTCAGAGTTATCTGCTTTTTTGTATTACACAAGAACTATTTTAAAATTTAACATATTTAATATTTTTGTTTTCTCTTTCTTTTTTCTAACCCTAAGGTATTGCTATCAGAGCTGGGATAATATAGAGATATATTTTTAAAGAGCAATTTGATATAAGTAATGCATTAAATTCAAGAAGAAAAACTTGTGTAAGGTGTCCCTGCTTTTTTTTTTTTTTTTTTTTT
>NDXB01005914.1:0-19778 GCA_002631895.1 Agapornis roseicollis | reverse complement strand
ACTTCACTTCTAACACTTTCTTCTTTTATTTTTTTCTTCTTTTTCTTCCTTTTTTTTTTTTTTTTTTTTTTTTTTTTTTTTTTTTTATTTTTTTTTTTTTTTTTTTTTTTTTTTTTTATATTGTTTGTCTAATGAAAGATCTTACTCTGAGACAGCAATATTCCACAGGGAAAACATATTCCAGTCGCACCACATCTTACCATATTCATAACCGTTAAGATGTATGTTGTTACATTTTCCTTGCCATGTTTCTCCAACATTTTTTTGTCTGCCACAACAAGTGTTTCAACATTTAGACTTCCATTTTTCTGAATTTTAGCAGGTGATCTTCTGAACCTTGAAGAGATCCCATACTCATCTGAGCGAATGTATGCCTCTTCTGTGGGTGGCTTAGGTGCATCTGAAAGGAAATAAAACTCAGTTTTGGAAAGGATTCAGGTCACCCATGAACAGTTTCATCAGAAAATTAAGCATCACAGGTTTAGAGCCTTGGATTATTTTTACAGCATGTGATTTAATACTTAGGGCTAAGTTCTTGTACATTTATTAAAAAATATCTGATTCATTCCTGGGGGAAGGATGGCTACAGTGAGAGAAGGAAATGAGAGAATCACATTTGTATGCAATAACCAGTTTAAAATAAGGAATTAACCTAATAAAATGGTAAAAAATGTGGCAAAAAGTACACACAGATTTTTTAACAAAATATCTACATTTTTATTGTCTTTTTGATAACTTCCTGAGGTGTTTGGCATGTGCTACTTGCATAGCAGTTGATAAAAAGTCCTTTCCGTAACAGCTGTCCACTGCCAGTACACAAAGCAGACACACACCATGAGTAAGATTCCTGCTAGCCTGCTATTGCTAATGTGATTGGCATTAACCTTCTACATGAATTTGCCACTGAGATGATTCCTGCTGGGAACATATTTATTTAGTATGGGGAAATGTCAGGCAACAGCAAGAAGGGCTTGACAACAGTATACATGCATCTAGCCAGGACTCCCTAATGCCATGGCGCACTTTTTCTGTCTCTGATTGTGCAGCATAGTCAATAGCACTGTTACAGAATGGTTGCTACTTCATTTCTTCAGAGATCCAGAAAATGGGAAAACTATGTCCTACGCCTTATAATGCTCCTGTTATTCATGGCTTCTTTGCATGAATCTGTATACTGCTTTGGTCTGCATCAAGAATCAACTCGAGGGCCACGTTAACATACTATGTGGGTAAAATACGATTTTTTTCAGATGCAGGATGTAACCTGACACAAGTGAGGGAGCCTCAGGTATTTTAAAAAAAATCCTTTATGTGCCTCATCAGAAACTTATTCCAGCAACAGAGCTAAAACAGACATTACTTCCTCCCATACCTAACTGGGAAATCAAGAATACCACAGAATGCACAACAGTGGTCTGCTTTCAACTACATCACTTTAAAACATATTTAAGATTGCTGGTGACTGTGCTAGTAAGATTATAATATGCCACTCATTACAAACAATTGCCAAAGAACTTTTCTCTACAGGAAGCATGTCAGGGCACAAAGACATGCCTCACCCAAGAGCGAAGAGTTCAGCTCAAGGCACATCAGTTTCCATGTACTATTCTGAAGGCAACACAACTTCAAGGTGTTTCATTCATATATCCATGAGCAATGGGGTCTTGCTCTTGAGTTAACTTCACAGCTACTGATAAAACCTGAGCAGCAGCAATGTTTCAAGCATCATTTACTAACTACAGTCCAGTTAATTCTCATGATCTAAACCCACTTAATTTATGCAAAGAAGGTCCCAAATACTCATAGAAGAGGTGTTGCCTTTACTGGATTGTCACGTTTTTTTCTCTATCCTACATTTGCCTCTATTAAATTAAACAATCATATGTGATTTTATTTGTAAGATGAAATTAATTCTGTGAACATGAACTCGACGACTTCTTTAGCAGATTAACCAAGGCTGGGTATGGAAATGGGCTAGTATTTTTTAGATCTCCTGTTTCCTTTCTCTCAAAAGGATACAGGTATGAACTGCATGAAGTGAAAGACTGCAGAATGTGAAAAGGTTTTGTGGTTAAGGTAATTAAATGAAATCTTGCTCAATCAGATCTTAAGAGTGTGTGTGACACCAAGTTCCTAAGCAATGACACATGAATCATTTATACTAAACTCAGCACAGTTGGATGCTAATTGCATGTTCTTCATTTCACATAAACCCATATTAAATATGCAGCTAAAAACTCACAGCTGTAGCTGAAATTATTGAATATATAGATACACATACAATTACATGAGCATATATTCTGCTGAGTATCTTCAAGAAAAATCTCAGTTTGTTAATTTCGTAACCATAAGCAATAGATACTTTTGACCTCTCCTATGTCTGTAAGTCGCGTTTATAAGACAGGAATAATGATAGTATCATCTCACATCCCAGGAGGTTATGAAGACACAGTGTTCAAAATGAACTCATTTATTATAGGGAAGAGCACTGTGCAAAAACTTAAAAGGACATGAATAATTCTGAATTTGGACAAGCAGTCACAGAGGGTACAGCAAATAAGGCACAAGAACACAGTGGACATGTAAATAAGAGAAAACACCATAGAGCAGATGAGCTAACTTAGCACCATTGCCCTCTGCTCTGAAGCAGGCAGCAGGAAAACACAACAGGGGGGAAAGGAGGTATGTAATGAAGTAGTCTGATCTGAATCAGAATGCATATGTTTACAGGTTGACTCATGATGCTTTTGCATCTGGCACTTGAGGTTTAGCTTCCAAATCTAGGGAGGATTTCTGAAGCAGCAGTTAATTCTTAATAAGCAGTTTTCAGGCCTCAGATAGGCCTCAGTCTCAGCCAGCCCCTTTTTCCAATACCTCTTTTCTCATTCCTTTCCTTCTGTTGGTTTTCTCTTTCTTCTATACATGCCTTTTTGGAAAAGAAACCTGCTAATTTTTCTCAGAACTCAGATAGGAAGTTGCAACAATGCAACTGGATAAAGACAATGTTTTCAATACTGTGTGCAGTCCTGGAGACCCTCATTAAGAAGCTCAGCTCAGAAGCAGATCAGCTTTCAAAAAGAATCAACTGAATGTTGTAAGTACCAATATAGGCTCCAAGGGGGCTCTAAAGTGTTCTGCAATTTGAGGGTCTAATGAAGGACTCAGAATAGACCTTGGCAGGATAATATATTCCAATATGTTTTTAAAGAGGTGGCTCCTAACTCTTATTTAAACAATTTACATGGGAGATTCTTTTTGAAGATCTCGGTTGCTGAAAATTTCTTTCTCAGATGAGGAGTTCTGAAAAACTTCTCTGTTCTCTCAGAAATTAATTATCTGGGAGACTTTTTCTCCATCTTCAAGCTTAATCAGTTATATATCTCCAAACTAATAGAGGGCATCAGTTTAGGGACTTGGCATCCATCACTGTGCAGAACTGTTTACTGAAAGCTGTCAGAAACATCAGACAAGGGATCTCTTAATACAGGTAGAGAATAAGAAAACTAAACAGTGGTTCTGATGGCTTAATAAAACAGATTATGACATCAGTTGAAAGAAACAATTAAGTTTCTCATAAATATTTCATTTATATTTTATGTTCATGTATAATTTAAAATTACATCTCCATCACAAAGGTGACTGTGAAGCACACCTCAGAATCACTACAGAGTTTCTGAGAACCACTATCTCAAACAAGGAGAGAAAGTTTCCTTACATACATTTCTTGCGACGTCCACAAAAATGTTGCTTTTGAAACCTTCCATGGTGGTAACCATTCGCTTGAGCATGATGCTTGTGGGAAGTGAGCACTCTGTGATGACCAAAAGAAAAGAATTTGGAATTGGACTCTACTGTGTACCGGTGTACTTTCTCTTCTGCAGTTCGTTTATATAATATGTGAGGATGGTGTCCAGCAGGTGATGTGTAGTTGTGCTCTTTTGCTAGCCGCTGAGGTAATGGAGATATAAGGAACTCAATCTTCCGTGTCCTTATCAAACCTGACTAAAAGAAAACAAAACACTGCCATGAATTAGAGAAAAGACTGTCAAAGTTCACAGCTGGAACATGCTAGCTCTTAAAGTGATAGCCTAGACAAGTTGAAATGTGCACCCCCAAATTAGATTTACTCAAGATACAATCTAGGTAGCCTTCCCAATGAACATATGCATTGTTTCACTTTGGAGATGACCAGGTTTCACATTTGATAACATAGAAAACAAGACCTATGTAGCTGGCAGCAGAGTATCTTTATACAGTACCATGAATCATTTCATATGCATTATTAATCCATTTTTCAGAGTATAGATTTGTTTGTACATGTGATTGTGTACAGGATATGAAGGCTCACATAAAAAGAAAATGCTTTTGGGAAATGCAACTTCAAATAAATGCATATATCAGTAAAACAAAATATTTGAACTAAGGTTCAGGTATTTTTCAGAACAAGGTATTACCAGACAGGAATCCCAGATTCCAGGTTACTCTAAGTGGAAATGTAAGCACACTACAGTGCAGCAGCACAAAGTTGAAGCATCTGAATGTTCTCCTAGAATCACAGAATAGTTAGGGTTGGAAGGACCTTAAGATCATCAAGTTCCAGCCCCCCTGCCATGGGCAGGGACACCTCACACTAAACCATGTCACCCAAGGCTTCATCCAACATTCAGAAATCAACTCCCCACAATTTAATCATCATAAATGCAGTTTAAAATTTATGTCCTCCTATAAAAAAAAAAATTGATCAGTGAAAGCAAATATCTTAATTGTTTTCCTCCTTATCCCTGAAAGACAGAAGTAAGTATGGGAAAACTACACTGTATTTTTCACATAGTATCTGTGCATAAAACTGTATATGTGATGAAGTGTTTCCAGGACCAGGGCCAGGGAAATGTGGGTGGCACTGAGGAAGTATTTCCATGCAGCTCATTAATCAGTTATGATTTTATTTCATTCATTGGTTTTGTAAAATATGTTGTAATAAACACTCCTTTTTACCAAGTCAAAGACCAAGAAGTGTCATCAGGTAATTCTATTACATTACATACATAATACTAGATACAGATTTTTGTTTTGGATCAGTGAGAATTTACCATGTGCCAACACCCTCCTGCCAAAACTGACATCCCACGAGGACTACATTATCTCTTATGCTTCAGAAAAATACTTGCAAACAAATGTCAATTGCAAACCATCCTGTCTGACATCTTAAGTCCTCCCAGATCATGATTCCACCTCCTTCCTCAAAAAGTATTCTTTGAAAATGCATCTATTGTACATGCATGACCTGTTTCCTTCTGAAATGGATGCTTTCCTTTAGCCTAGCCTCCTAGGACCAGAACACCAAGGGTATCAAAAGAAGAGCAGTTTGAATGCCTAATGTAACCCTGTACTCCTTAAAGATTTGTGGAATCTTCTGTACTTTCAGAACTGTTTCCTATGAGGGAAATCTCAACAGAAAATGAAAAGTAAATGAAAATAGGAAGTTACATAAGAGATCTTCACAGCTTTCACTATTTACTAAACAAATGCTAAAACTGATTTAAAGTCTACTCCAGCAGAAAAGATTTATGAGAGATACACAGGTCCTCAACAGCCTATGGTCATAGATTCTGCCTTTTTCATGGAAATTCACTTATGTCTTTCCAAATCAAAGGTAGCTTTGCAGTACACTCCAGTAAGCATATTTCCCAAAGGCTTAATAATAGCATCCATAAAATCATCCTGTGATCTTAACTTTGTCAAGACATTCCATATTATGAACTCGGAGGGTCTGACTGCCTCCTGAAATATAATATGAAAACAAACAGAAATGATAATTCTGATTAACAATTTGCCCCCTTTCCTTTCTTCATCCCAATTTCATAATTTTGTATCTCACCTTGTATCTAATCACTATTCTAAATTAAGGTTAAAATTGCCTCTGTCAATGGGAGACAGGCTTTAAATAACTGACAAGAATTTAACTTTCCTGTTCACTGCAAGAAGTTGGCATATTTCAAATGTCAGATCACATTTGGTCATGACAAAGTACTTTCCTGTAGGGAAAGAGACTAATATTTTAATCCTTATGATGTGTGTCATCACACAGTTTAAAAGTGGTTCTGAGAGGCAATCTGTAGCTACTAGAGTGCACTGATAATTGGGCACTGCTAAATGATTTTTGCTTTTTTTTTCAGCTGGAAAAAAGAAATGCAGTGAATCTGGTTTTTATTTCCCCATTTTAAAGGTTTCCACATCTAAAATTATTCCTGTAGGATTCATTCTGTAAATGATTCAAACCATATGGAACAAAGGCTTTTCTACATTTTCCTGTAAGAAACTGTCCCTGATGTACACAAAGTTTCAGCCCCAATGTAATTTCTATATTTAGCATTATAAGGGTGGATTGAGAATCTGGGACACACATACAAACTGAATTCTGGTCCCTGCACTACATATGTATTACCTTTACATAGGCTGCAACTGACTAGGTGCCTTTCAAATGTATTCACTTTTTTTCTTTTTCAGTAGAAATGACCCTAAATCTCCACTAAGACTTCTTTCCTTTGGGTTTTATATGAGAGACATCCTCCAAATTGAAAAATGTTGTGAGAACGAAAGATATCTTCAGTTTGATAACATCTAGTTTTATGAAGTTGCCAAGAACAAAGGGTAAGTGTCACAGAGCAGTCTGGACACTCATTCAATCTCAGACCATCTTCCATTTCTTCTAGGTATGGGTTGGTTTCAAGGATTCTTATTAAAATAATCTCTAGGGTAATTCCACAATAATGCTGAGAATGCTGACCTGGGTTCTGACAGAGATGCAGCACTCCAGATTGCTGCAAAGGGGGCAGCTGGGCAAGAATTGACAGATACTTCTCTTGTACGTTCTTGAGTTGTAGCCTTAGGTAAGGCAAAGTAGCCTATGACTGTTGCCATGTTGGCTGGAAACTATGCCAGCTGAGAAACACCAGAGCCCAAAGGCAGGATACTAGCACTGAATAATTTTCTCTAACTTTAAACTGCCAAGGAATTTCAGGTTCTTGAAAGCCAGATTGTGGCTACTCTGTACTCCTGGGCAGTGTAAGTGTTAAAGAAAAAAGAAAAAGGGGGGTGGGGGTGGTGTTTCTGGGAATGTTTTTTACAAATACATGAAATATAATTGTGAGTTAGATGCAGTATGTTTATCCAGCTCAAACACTTTAGTAGATGAACAAATACTGTCAAAACTGTCATGGAAATTTATACTTTAGGTTTCCTATTGCCAGCATAGCTTGAAGTATACATGCAATTTTCCTTGAATCATAATTCAGTGATATCTTTCCATTAACTTTGATGGGTTTGGGACTCAACAAGGAGAGGGTCAGGTAGGTCAAAACTCCATTTTTATTTCAGATTCTCTGCAATTAAAACACCATGAGAGGAAGCAGGATGACAAAATCTAACATTCTTATAAGTCTAGACAACACAGCATGAAAAAGACCAGGGACTCCTGTCTATTCCCTCTCTCTCCCACTGTGGCTATCACTAATAATAGCACTAAGTGTGAGAATATGGTGGGAAGGAAAACCCAAGAGATTGCTCAGTTGGAATTCGCTGTTGTCTTGTTTTCCCTTCACAACACACATTTGCTACCCTTCTGTAACGGATATTCCATGCCATTGGAAAGTAAACAGCAAGCCATACGTTGATCTGTGGGCAAATAATTCTGAATCAATAAACTCGAGGGACTTGCCATTTGCTTGCAGAAAAGTTGGGAAGAGATGAGAAGGCAACATTCCTCCCACCTGCTATTTGTTATGAAACACTTGTTTAGCTGTGGCCTAAAGGAATTTTCAGATCTAATACCTCTTTGTGAAATTCCTCAGTATCAGGATATTATCACCAAGGTAAGGCACTTGTTCTATTTTCTTGGTGTGTTTCAAAAGGAAGAATCTCAAAATGGCATTTAGACATGAGAAGTGATAATAAAATAATTGAAGTTAGATTATAACTGAAAAATAAGAATTTTTTAAACCACGGAAAGTTAATTTTAGCTATGCAAAACCAGGTAAATTTTCCACATGGAACAGTTTTGCATCACACTAACATATCAGTTTCTAACAACTCTCATTGGTCTCTTCCTGGAACAGCATTAAGGCTGCTCCCATTTGTCTCCCCTGTGTTCTTAGGCTCTGAGTGAAGACATTGGCAGCTCACCAGCCTGTAAACCTAATGCATTTTGAGGCTTCAGCCTCTCAGAAAACAGACCCTCCATAACACAGCAGTGACTGTGAATGAAGTATTTTCAGAACTCACATTTCTTGCCTACAGTTAAACAAAGCTAAGTTTTGAAATAGTAGATAAACCCTTGCTCTAAACTAGAATAGTCTCTTGAGTTTGGGTTCTTCGCATACATGACATTTTCACTGCATACTAATTAAATTAGAGGCAACAGCTTGGCCATACGCACATTAAAGTTATGGGAGTTCCATAAACCAGATTCAAATAATGAGGTAAGAAGCATAATGAAATGAAATTAAGAATCAAAGCATATAAACAAACTGCAGTGCCTCTTCTAAAAGTAACTACTTCATACTGACTGATGCGGAGTTAAGTTACAGTTTGCTCAATGACGGGAGTATCTCAACTAAGGTGCTAAAAGGTTTGCATGTGTTGTCTAAGGAACACTACTTATATCCAGAATGCTTTATTCAGTATTATGAGCATATACGTAAAATTAAGGGTTAAAAACCCCACTGTATCTTAATGGAGAGCAGCTAAAACAGCTAAAACAGCCAAAGAAATCAATTAAGCCTACATAATTAGATGAGTATGCATGTATTCAAGATGAAAAATCTCTTAAAAGCAAAAGTTAAATGTCTTTTCACACCCATTACAATAGTGCCAAATATTGATGCAAAGTTTTAAAAGACTTGACAAAAAGCCAGCTGAAATGGGCATAAAGCTTTCCAGAGACTTCAGTGGACATTGATCCAAGACTTCTGTTGTGTTATTTCGCAACTGTCCAGCTCCTAAAACCCACAAATCATTGATTCAACCACATCTTAACAAGAGGAACAGCATGTAAAGTACAGCAACACAAAGTACAGGTTTTAGTTCTGTCTAAAACAAATAAAAACATAAATTAAGAGCTCCCTCAAAATACAAAGAAGAGCAGATGACTAAGTACTAAGGTTTCTGGTTATCATGCTACTGTTGGGACTGTCTCATGCCACAGCATATTGGAGTCTTTTCTCATTCACTTTGCAGTGAAAACGCATGAAATTTTTTCAGCCACTGTTCATTTTAATAAAAGTCAAACTTATTTTCTGCCCTAATGTACTTCTAAGTCTCTGGCACTTTAGCACCACAAAAGAAACACAAAAGACCTATCTCTGTCACCAAAGACCTCCCTTGCTGGAGCAGAGCCTCCCCTAGCTCAGACATGACACCTGTGGTTTTTGTCTGCCAGACCGTTTCCCATACTGGAATAGTGAGCACCTGAGAAGCAGAAAGAGGGTATGGTGTAGATTCAGAGAACATGAAGCTATTCACACAACACAGAGCTACCTGACTGTCCTAGTTTAAGCCAATAGCCAGAAGTTCCCTTCAGGCTGAGACTGGCCTCTAGAACTGGGCAGATGTCAGTTTTCAAATACCAATATACTACACCATGTGTTAGGAGAAGAGAGAGGTCTCTGCATATTTCCAGTATCTCCTCAGATTCTGCCACAGACTGACAGGGACATAAGTTCCTTCCATCAGGTTGTATAAGCCCTTAATGGTAGTCCCTACAGGAAGTACAAAAATGATTGTCTCATTTGTGATCAGCCCTCCTTTCGTTCTGGACATGATCCGAGGCAGCTGGCATCATAGAACCATAGAATGGTGTGGATTGGAAAGTTCATCCAGTTCCAATCCCTGCTATGGGCATGGACACCTCACACTAGACCATGTCACCCAAGGCTTTGTTCATTCTGGCCTCAAACACTGCCAGGGATGGAGCATTTACCACTTCTTTGGGCAACCTGTTCCAGTGCCTCACCACCCTCACAGTAAAGAAATTCTGCCTTGTATCTAAAGTGAACTTCCCTGTTTAACTTTAAACCTGTTACACCTTGTCCTATCGCTACAGTTCCTGATGAAGAGTCCTTCTCCAGCATCCTTGTAGTCCCCTTAGCTCAAGCACAGCATAACATTTATATGTCTACATGGTATTTTGCAACATCTATTTCATGGACATGAGCTTGGAGAACAGTGACAATCATTTCAGATCCATTTCAAATGCACACTCAAGAAAAATCCACGTGGAGATGGCAGCCCCTGTGTGCACACCAGCAGCCTGACACAAAATCCTGTCAAGACAGGAGGAAAAGTGCCAGCTGTTTAGAATGGGATGTGGGTCAAGCCTTAAAAATGGAGTAAAGCTAAGAGTTTTCTCACACATACCAAGGAATCCCAGGAAGAATAATGTTAAGTTTGCCAACATTGATTTTATGGATTCCTCTTTCCTCCAAAGCAAGGATATTCAATCAATACTAGTACAAAGCTATTCAAAGCAATTCCACATCATGTAAGCAGTCTAAATAAACCTTTGCTTCTTTAGAGAATGTGTAATGAAGTAGATCACCTCTTGGGATGGGTTAAGTTGGTAGTCTGAGGCATATGCAAGACTATAACCTTTAATACAGTCATAAACAAAACTACTTCCAAGAATTATAGCCAGCAGTATAGTACAGCCTGGCCTGGAATTGTAGATACCCAGTATCACTAACTGCCTTTTTGAGAGATGGGTTATTGAGCACCTCTCAGGTTAGGGTCAAAATGTCAATGCTCTGGAAAATATAATCAAAATAAGCAAATTAAGATGTGAAGTTTGGTAGAAAAAATGACAAGGAACATATCTGGTAAAGCAGAAAGAAGGAACAGAATTGCAGAAAGTGTTGCTGAGGTGAAAGATATCTTTACCCGTGGGAAGCATCATGAGCAAATGGCCAAACCAATGGCAGTAAATCATGGCAATTAGAGAAGTTCATTCCCTCTCTGCTACAACCTACAGCCCCTTTTCTGAGGGGTAACTGTGAAGAGGACAGAAACAGCTAACAGAGCTAAGGCATATTTTGCCTCTATATGCTGTTTCTGTCCCCCCCAGAAGGGCACTTCGCACAGATGAAGCAGTGGGTAAATTCAACAAGCTTCTGAATTCCAGTGACAATGGACATGATCCACAATTCTCCAACAAGAGGTGAAAAGTCTGGACCTTAAGTCCATACACAGACTGGGAAATAAATTACTTTCAAAGAGCGTTAAGCACCCAGGAGCTCCCATTGAGCTGAACATTGTCTCTCCAAGCATTTCCAGAGGGCATTTTTACCAATCTGGGAAAGAAAATGTTCTGGGAAACTAGTGAGAATGGACTCTCATGAGGTTTCCAATAATACACATGTATTATTGAAGCCAAGAAATCCCACGAGTAAAACTCAGAGCATGTTCATTTTTGATCATACCCCAAACCAGGCAGCACAAAGGCTTGTGAACACACTAAGTGAAAGAGAGAATTTAACTAAACTTTAAACCCCTAGCTTTTATATTGTCCAAAGAAATTCACTCATCCTTCAGAAAAGTATCAAGTCTGTACATAGGCAGCTACTGACAGCTACACCAGAGTCAGGGAAGTACAAATGTAATGCTTTATTGGACTAGGTCCTTGGCTGATGAGAACAACCTCAGCAGACCTTTACTGATTTTCATAGACTGGAATATCTGGCTCTGTACCACAGCAAATGTTTAGGTTAAGTTAGTATCCTTTATGAAAACTATTTTTATTGTGAAGGAAATATTTAATCACTGGTTGTCAACTCTGATTTGAGAATTGTACAGGAGATCACATTTTTCTTCAGATTCTTAGTGACTTACAAGAAGTATTCAATTTATTTGACTTTCTAATACAATATAGATTGTTTGCAAATGCAAAATGTGAAGAGTTCTTCACAATATACCATTTTATTATCTGCAGATCTGACAGAAGGAGAGCATGATGTTTAAATTGCCAGTCTGCGTTAGTCATGAAAGACTACTCTGTTTGGCTGCTCAAAAGAAGTGTTATGCAGAAATTCAGCAATTATTAAAACAAGGTAACAAAATTGCATGTCTTTAATTATTCCTATATGAACAAAGACAGTGTTATCTCTGAATAGTGCCTTTGTATTTCTGCAGTTGACTGAACTTGTTTTAAACATCTTTATGCAGCCCTCTGTCAACGTATGGCAAATAAGGAAATATTCTTATTTGTTCCTCCACTTCAGGTAATTGAACCAGTCACATTGGTATTTAAATATATTAAATTGGTATTTATTGCAGAGTAATGAGATATTCTAGAACTAACACAAATTTGATTACTTTGCCAAAAATTAAATACTTGCTTGTCAGTACATGAGCTCCCTCATTTCTTATGCTTTGAGGGTTTTGGGGGGTTTTGGGAGGTCGTTTTGTTTTGTTTTTTAAACAGAAATAAGCATGATAAATGAACAGAAGAAAAATACTAAAATAAACTACAATATTATGATACTAATTATACACTAATAACATTTAAGTGCCAAAGGTTTACCAAATTGCACTGAAGATCACTTCCTTAATGATTCTAGCAGTATGGTTCTTTGACTTGCTATAATGGTTGCTATACTGCAATTGCTAATTGCTATAAAGCAATTAGCTAAAACCAACAACTCAAATTTAGGCTTGGTAGCTGTACAAGCACTTGGGTATGGCCTGTTTAAGCAAATCCCTGCAAATGTAAGAAAATCTGGATACTTTATTAGTTATGAAATCTATCACAACGCAAACAGGAAACAGCAGGAGTGTTTTATGAATGCATTTATGCTTCATTTTTCCTAAGAAAAAAGGCAGCCCACTATTTGTCATGTGCTTACAGCTGATTAGTTACTTACAGTACATCAAGAATAACAGAGCAGCTGACTTCAGAAGGTAGTTTAGTTAGTCTTCTAATCAAGCATCTCATGTAACTCAGTGCACAGCTTGAGGGAACTCTTAAAGTTTGAGAGGAGGTGTATCCTTTGGAAATTTTGAAGCATAGAAAATGCAGCCCTCTCTGTCCTCTCAGTTTGTGTAGCAGCACAAAATAAAAGCACCATTCATGTTCCTCTTAAATCTCTCAAATGTGACTTTGAGATGCCTAGATCTTTAACAGACCTTTGGACAGGGCAGAATTTCACCCTAAGGATAGTTTGCTATGAATTAGGTGCAGTGGAAATGTTCTGGCAAGATTCTCCTCCTTCTTTGTGTACAGTTAATCAATAATGTGTGGATGGAATTTAGATGTACTAATATTCTAGGGAAAACACATGCCTTCTTAATGAATCTTCTGCTCCTCGAGTTCTGATAAAGGCAAAATGAGTAAGATTAGGGCACAGTGACACAGAAAATGAACAGCTTAAAAAAAAAAACAACCAACTGATGATAGATAACTAAAATCAGTACTTGGAAATTCTTTTCCATAGGTACTTAGCATTAACAGATGCTTGCTTGAGTGTTTCTGATAAGGAACATTCCTCCCTATCAGACATGCAACTCCAAACATTAGAAGTCATGAATCAGACCTTGAAGGAAACAATGCTATAAATTATGAGATTTTGTAAAATAATGCCAAAGGGCTTTTGTGTTTCCTTCTGATTTCTTAAACCATTTCCAACTGATTTTTCAATGGCTACTTTTACCCTTTATGGCGATGTGTACTAGCATCAACCTTGGGTGCATTTTTTTTGTGAAAATGCAGCTTTTCCTGTGATGATGGGACTTTGGCAGCTAGACCTTTCAGAAGAACATTTCATATCATGAGTGAGAGTGGCAGACAAGCCTGGAAGACTTCCTTTCCCTTATGAAACACCCAATATAGAGACACACTTATCCAATGCACTTGGACACCACACATAGCTAGCTGATGAAGGGCAGACACTTCACTCTGTTCAGAGGTCTTGGCTTCAGAGTGACTCACACTGACTGTATGAAAGCCCCAGAGCAAATGCTCTAGACAGTGGCGGTTCGATCCCCATTCCCACTTTTCCCCAGCAAAGATCCTTCACAAAAACTTCAGCCTGGCAGAGCTGATGCAAATGAATTCAAGGGGGCAGAAGATCTGAGCCTGTCTGACCTGGGATAATTTGCATTCAAACAAAATAAATCCAGCTCAATTCCCATAGCAATTTTACTTTGCTATGAATAGCTCAGCAACTCCAATAACGAGGAGCTCGGGTTACATCTGATTGCCAGCTGTATTGCTTACTAAGAAGTTAGGTCAGTGGTTCCCAACCTTTTAATTTTCCTTCTTGGAGTATACATTGCTATGGATTAGTTACATGAGAGAGTGGTCACAAGAAACTCTGTAGGGAGCAAAGTATCAGCTTTGCTGATATTCCACATACACAGACATATACATATGTTGAAATATCTATGTGGGAAGGAGAAAGGGAGGGGAACAAAAGAGCTTAGACCATTTAGGGAATGGAAAACAAGAAGCAAAGATGGCCCAAGAGTGAGAATGTCAGGCTGGCGTCTGGGTTATCTGCATTAAACTCACAGTTCTTCAGCTTCTCTGTTCCTTATTTCTCAGCTTAGAGTCAGGATTTTATAATCAATCCAGTCAATGCTCAAGACAGACTTATGAAGGCTCATGTCTGACCCCAGCTGGGTTGTTCTATTAAAATGCCTCCATCTTCCTCACTATAAGCTGCAGACCCAGCCTTCAGAATTTCACTCAGTAGCTCCAGCTGTGATCCAGTGATCAACTGGACTAAGCACAGAAGGTCACAGGATAGGTATATTATATAATAAGTGGCACCACTCACAGGAACAGCAATGCTGCATGATCTGTGAACCAGAAATACGCATTCAGTCACTGGAGTCTGAGAAAATTGATAGGTTTGCTCACTACTAGGAATTCCCTTGCTATAATGATTTCTATTTTTCACATGACTATAGAGAAGGTTTGATTACTTAACAGCACTGTGAACGAAGGAGCAAGAAAGCCTAAATTTCACTTTTCCTTCTTTTGCTGTAATCACCTATTTGAAACAGGGCAGCAGCCCAGGTCTGTCTGAAACATGGTTTTTGATACCAAGAAATGATAAAACCTTGAATGCAATTCATACTATTAAACATGAAATGCAGGGCAGCATCATCCTAAAGATCCACTGAATCAAGACCTCACCATTTTCTTAGTTCTTCACAATGTTGAGAAACCAGTACAATGGCAACTCCATGTAACATTCAGATAACTGTAAAATCATCCTTAGCATCCAGATCTTGGTTTACAAAGGGCATTTGAATACAAATTGAGTTATTTGCTAAGATAAATGTAGTAATTTGCATCTGTATTTCATGTAATGAAAAAAAACTCATAATTTGTAGGAATCATTTAGGGCCATTGACCTGCCTCCACAATATTATATTGCTGAGTATACTATGGGTCCAAAGATTCTTTGCTTTCTTACCTGTAGCTACCAATAAGCAGTGCTCAGACATACTGCACTAATCCTTGTCCTGCTTTCAAACTGTGCACACTCATTCACACTCCTCTCTCCCACAGATTAGCCTATGATGATTCTATTCAAGGGAATGATGCACAAAGGTGAGCATGTTACAACTGCTCTGCTGTGCAACTGCACCAAAATTAAAAGCAGAAAACCTGGGTGGATTTGTCACAGACTACAAAAGTTTAATAGAATTGTAAACAAAATTTTGATGAGAAAAGATTTTCAGTGCAATTGTCTGACCAAAGGATTTTTATTTGTAATAAAAATAACTATAATGGCATGCAAAAACTGCCACAAAAAGGTCCTGGTTTGGTATAAAATTAAACATCATGCCATAACGTTTAAATAGAAACAGTAATATTACCTTTATATTGGTCCAGATATTGAGCATAAAGAGAAGTAAATCAACCCTTCAACCCAACACATCAATTTACTTCTCCTGACAGGGTCAGAGTACAACACACAAGTCTCAACCAGTGTTTGGAGTGTTAACTCAACAGTTTCCAGGTATTCAGATCCATGTTTGATTTGTACTTACTGAATAGGCCTCCAGTACTAAACTGATTGTGAAAGGTTACCCTGAACTTACCATAAGCAGACTTAAGTCTAAGCCTATGAATTACATGACTCTTTAGCAGGGATAATTCTTAAGAAAAGTATGAAAGATGGTGTGGGAGCATTTACTTGTGTCTTTTCATTGAAGAAAGCAGTTCTATAATACACCTTTGAGAATGAGAAATGGGAAGAGAGGATAAAGAAGCTGAGAATAAGACATTAAGTTTACTGTTTTTATGAAGTTCCACAGAAACTGGCCCAAGAAGGAAAGGCTTTTATTCCTGTTTTAGCAATCACCATTTGCATTGATTTTCAAGCAACTGAACAGCATTTCTTCATGAAAGTGTTTGCACAGTAGTATTTTCAGTGTGCATGTACTACCTTACATATTAGGCTCTCAAAAATATAGTCTGTGGAGCCTAAGTAACCGCATGATGATCTCTGAGATGTCAGGAAATATAAAAGATAGAGTGACAAAGAGAAGGTTGTGCCTAAAAGCAACTTTCTATTCTGTGAGATACTTTCTATTGAATTAGTCTATGAAACCTAAAACCCTACTGCCACAGATGTTGGCACTATGTTAAACACTATAGGCATTCTTATTGGAATAAAAATGTAGTCATGTCAAGGAAGAAACAATTATCTGGAGTTTGTTGACAACTCAGCATGTTACAGTTATAAAAGGATTTATTAAAAAAAAAAAAAAAATCAAACAAAACCAAACTCAAAACAAAACAAAAAAAAAAAAAAATAAAAAAAAACAAAAATCAAAACAAAAAAAAAAAAAAATAAAAAAAAACAAAAATCAAAACAAAAAAAAAAAAAAATAAAAAAAAACAAAAATCAAAACAAAAAAAAAAAAAAATAAAAAAAAACAAAAATCAAAACAAAAAAAAAAAAAAATCAAACAAAACCAAACTCAAAACAAAACAAAAACAGCAAAATATTTTGGAGGCAAAATGTCCTAAGCAGTCTGGCTCTCTTTGTGCAATGAATCTGCTGAACAGTAGGTTAAGCAAAGGTCAGGTTAAGCATAGGTTAAGAAAAAAGCTCCAAGAAGAAGAATGTGCTGTCAGGGTCACAGAGGCTCTGGGACATCATGGAAGTGTGTGTTTTAGACACTTCAATCTCCTCTGTAGGTCCCAGTCCCAGGGTCTGAGTGTCTCTCTGCTCTCTCCTGACACAACATAAGACCTGAGTTCTCTCCATGTCACACTGGAGCCTTGGACTTCAGGCATGAAATAAGTAACTCCAGCCATAACTTGAGAGAAGTGCTGTACAGTTCAGCAGCTGCTGTGTCTTCAACCCTTGCTTGGAAAGCAGGATATGCTTGATCTGCTGAGAAGTGCTGCATGAGCCAAACAAGTAGTGTGTCAAAGCACACCAGCTCTCATAAACGAGATAATTTGTCTGCTTTCATAGGCAAGAATCAGAAAAATTAATATGAAAAGTAAAAAATGTGGTCCTTCCACCCCTAGTCTCTCTGTAACTCTGTGTCATTCGCACAGCCTCTGATCTATCACTCTAACTTCTTTACTAGAGCCTGTACTTGAGCCTCTGTTCCTCACATTAGCTTATCCTTGATTTTCCCCCAACTAATCTGTCTGCTCAGTGGCCTCTAAAGGGGCATTTATGGTCAAAAGATTACTAGCATGAAGGCACTCAAGCCCTATTTGTGCCTATATTTTCCTACATAAGAATATATATGCTTCCAGGAATTTAAAGTGCAATCCTGTCACTTCTCCAGTGTGAACTTGCCCAGCTTAATGTGTCATGACTAAAGATGTGACTGTTCATGCAGTCCATCTGGATCATCAGTCATTCACTCCACCTTTTCTGCTTTCCAGGTGGTAATGTAAACAGAGGAAAAGCTAGAAGGACCCCTTGTTGTGAAACATTTCCTCTCTTCACAGCATGCTACACCACACACTCCTCCCACAGCATAAAACCAGCAGCGTTAATGTGCTATGGAAGTGAATTAGCCACAAATAGCACCATAGGGAACTTAAACATTTTGAATGTATACCACATTATCAGGAAATGCCCACCCTCTTTATCTGTCAGGAACAAGGAAATTAAAAGCTTTGAAATTTTAAACTGCCCATCAGCAGTTATGAATCAATCAAACATCTTGCTGTGGGGAGGCAGCATGGGTATGGACACTGGTGAGATAAGAGAGGGTTTAAACTACACTCCCCATCCTGTTGGAAAAATTTCAGCCCACGATTCCACATTTGATCACCCCTGTTCAGGGTTTTTTCTTATCTATCTGCACTGAACCACTCAAAAGGGCTAGAACAGGACACCAACCTTTGATAGTATTTCAAATTACTTATACTAATACTTACAAATTTCACCAATCTGAATTATTTTTCCCCAAGAGTAAATAATCTTTATAAGACAATTTACAGGCTTATAATGACTTATTCCTTTAACATATAACAATAGAAGTCATGCAATACTGATACACATTCTCTACATTATTATTTTTTTGCAGTAACCCTACATCCATCCACCTACCACAAAGTCAGAGACAAATTGCATCAACCCTCTCTATAAAATTTAAGTCCCTTCCTGGAAGAACCACAAAGGTGTTGATTTAAATGATAATTACTATTTTGCCAGTACAGGATATAGTTACTGAATGGCAGAAGAGACAACCACAGGACTGTCTATGCCTCAGGCAGTTAAAATGACCACCCAGGTCTCTCTGGTAATCAGAGGAATCACAGGAATAGGAAAAATCAATATACTATTTCAGAACAGACTACATTCTCTTTCCTGCATTTATTCAGCTCTCCTATCAAGAGCAGAAGATGAAGGAGGACTTGCCTCCTACAAGTGTTCCCAGGATGACAAGTGATAATGTACATTTTTGTAGATCTAAAACTGAAGTCCGTCTCCTGTCTAACAAGGAAAACAAGCCTCAAAACCTACTTTTCCTTTTACTTCCAATGCCAAGCTTCATCAGGACTTGATTGGGATTTGGCTAAGTAATGTCTTTACATTTACTCTTGATGTTGTATTTTTTGGTGGCTGTCACGCTTCCTTTACTTCATTGTCACAATACTCTGACAGCATAGCAGAACGAAAACAATTGGCACTAGTACACTGAACAATTCTGGCAGCTTCAGGCACCAGATACCAAGCACTTTGGTGCACTTTCTAGCAGCAGCAGCTGGTTCTCTGTGAAAATGCCTGAACTCCTGCCTCTTTTTACTCAAGGCTGTTAGTAGTCCAAGTTGTCCATGAGAACAGCAGATGGTCAGTCTACAGACAGGTTTCTCAGCCCTACAAGTAGGCCATTTTTTTCCATCTAACTTATGATTCAGTGAAATCTGATTATTAAGCACCATCTTGGATTATTTAGAAGACATGTTTTGGGGTCCACAGTAGCAAAGCATGTCCATTTCTTTCTCAATGAGCCAGTGGTGCTTTCCATTTGCAAAATCTTTCTAAACCAAACAGTAACTGTAGTAATGTTTCCCAAGGAAATGGTGAACCTCTGGACTCAAGGTCCAGGATGATGTAGGGAGGAAGAAAGGAGCACACTCCTAAGGCCAGGTTCTGATTTGAAGTAGTCAGCATACAACTTTTCATTCACTACAAGCTTTGTCGCTGACATGGACAGTGGGATTGAATGCATCCTTAGCAAGTTTGCCGATGACACCAAGCTGTGTGGTTCGGTGGATACGCTGGAGGGAAGGAATG
>NDXB01005913.1:351844-370092 GCA_002631895.1 Agapornis roseicollis | reverse complement strand
ACAAGGGAGCAGGACCCCGGGGAGGGTGAGCGCAGCACCAGAGAACAGGCCCGAGGGGGCGGGAGGAAGAGGGTGTCACCGTACCGGGGGCAGGCCCAAGGAGACCCCACGGTACCGGGAGAGGGGGACGGGGGTGCCCCGCGGCACCGGGAGGGAAAGGCCCCGGGACGCCGCACGGTACCGTCAGGGGCAGACAGGCGGCAGGGGGCGGGCGGGACAGGTCCCGGCGGGGCGGGCAGGGCCGCCCCGGGAGGGGGTGGAGGAGCAGGGGTGGGGAGGGTCCCGGCGGGGCGGTCTCCGCACTCACATGCACCGGCTGCTTCTCCTGCGCCGCGGCCCGGCCGCCGCCGCTGCCCCATCGCGGGGCGCTGCCCCCCCGGCCGCCGCCGCCGCCCCCCGCCGCCATGTTGGGAGTGCGGGCAGGAGCGCAACCCCCCCCCCCCCCCCCTTCCTTTCCCCTCCCTTCCCCTCCCCTCCCCCCCCCCTCCCCCCCCCCCCGGGCCCCTCCCCCCCCCCCCCCCTCCCTTTCCTTTCCTTTCCCTTCCCTTCCCCTTCCCTACCCCCGCCGTCAGCGCGTGCGGAGCGCGCCTGCGTCATCGCGCACGGCGCCGCGGCGCGGCCCGGCCCGGCCCGGAGCGGAGCGGAACCTTGGCGGGCGCTGATGGGCGCCGCCCGGGCCGCGCGCGCTGCTTCCGGCCGTTCAAGCGCCATGGCGGGAGCCGCGCCTCAGGGGGTGAGCTGCGGCGGCGGCGGAGGGGGGGGAGCGCCGGGGGCTGCGCCCTCGGTGCCTGGGTACGGGGAACCGGGAAGGGGCGAGCTCAGGTGGGGCCTGCGGCGGCTGGCGGGGCGAGCCCAGCTCCAGAGCCGGCTCCGGTGCAGCCGGATAAAGCGGGGGTTAGGGCCGGTGGGTGTCAGTGAGGTACGTGACGGCAGCGGTGTTGGGCCGGGGTACCCATGGGCTCTCAGCACTGTTTAACGTTGGAATTCTAAGACCCTAAGGCGAAAGGATGGAGACGTCCGCAGGCTCAGCCCTGCGTGTTGTGCTGGTTTAAGCTATCTGCTTTTCACACCACCGTGCAGATTTGAGAGCGCTTGCTGGTGTGAATGAGGCTCCCAGAGGAGTTTCCTTGGTTGTGCTGTTGCTTGCTTGAGTTTTCCCGGTGTTTTCCTGGATTTAACCACGATGGATGTGGGTTGGATGGGGCAGGGCTGATCCTGGGACTGTGACTCTTCTCACAAATGATACAACCAAGTTCTGGTGCTGCTCCAAACCCATCAGCGGTTGGCACTGTGCTGGTGGTGGTTGTGCATGTGCCCTGTGCAGCCAGCAAGGCACCTGCAGGAACCCAGCCATAAACCAGCTCAGAACAGAGCATTTACTGTGGCCTAGGACTGGACTTCAAACATGTCATTTCCCTTGTCACCAGGCAGCCTGAGCTCTGTCAAACCAGGTCATGTGAAGAGCAAGGAGAAGCGAAAGAACTGAGGTGTTGCTTGTTCCTCCTTAGGCCATGATAGAGGATTTGCATACAGAAGCTTGCAGAAACCTTTCCTGCTTTGCTCTTAAACTTGGTGCTGATACTTGAACCTAGAATCTGTTTCTTTACTATGAGCTGGCATACTCTGACTGGAGTCTTGCAGTTGCAAGCTGCAATGCGGATGTGCTACCTCTCGATTTGGTGTTATCACCTCTGTTCTGATGCGTGCACACACTGTTGCTCCATGGCATGTTTCCCTTAAAGCATGAAGGATGCGACACGCCTGTTTCATACAGGCAGCAGCACAGACTTCCTTATTGTTGCTGGCCTTTCGCAATTACTCGCCACTTGCAACATCTCAGACTGTAATGGACTGATCCTGCAACCCAATGCACAAATACTTACTGTCTTTTGAGATGCAAGTGCAGCAAATGCCTTTCAGAAGAGCTGTGGGCTGAAAGAGGATGGTTAGGGTTAGGTTGTTATGCTGGTAAGTGCAGGTTGAAGCGAGGTGGTTATTTCAGTGCTTAAGAATAGAGGTGATACATGAAGATTTTTACTAGAGTGATCCTGGAAGGAGAATGGGAGGTGTCACAAAATAAAGCCCCTGGCTTGTGAAGTGCTCTGTAGCTGTGCAGGAAAGAGAACCCAATATGACTGTACAAAAGCCATCTGTGGAAAGGAGTAGCTCCATCCATGGTGTATTGTCAGGTGAAAGAGACACAACATTGATGCCTTGATGCATCTGGATGTAAGGATGCTTTAAAATACAGCAGCCTTCCAGTGCCTAAAGGGGCTGAAGGGAACCTGGAGAGGGGCTTGGGACAAGGGCCTGTATGGCCAGGCCAAGGGCAATGGCTTGAACCTGCCCGAGGGGAGCCTGAGCTGAGCTCTGAGGCAGAAGCTGTTCCCTGTGGCGGTGCTGAGGCGCTGGCACAAGGTGTCCAGAGAAGCTGTGGCTGCCCCATCCCTGGCAGTGCTCAAGGCCAGGTTGGACACAGGGGCTTGGAGCACACTGCTCCAGTGGAAGGGGTCCCTGCCCGTGGCAGGGGTTGGAGCTGGAGGAGCTTTAAGGTCCCTTCCAACCCAAAGCAGTCTGTGGTTTTATGAAACTCGACCTCGATGCTGAGGATAGCTTGCTGCGTGTTGTTTTAACCAGATGTGTACAGGATTTGGGTGTTCTTTCTTATTGCCAGGAATCCTCTCAGTTGGATCCTCCTTGACAGCTCAGGGCAGTAACTGACCGTTGACTCTGTCTTACCACTGTAGTACCTTAGAATAGCCCATCTCATGTTCCTGCTGACAGAACTCCAAGTCCCAGAGGCGCTGCAGAGCGTCTTCACATCCCCTGAGTGCTCCCTGTTCTCTGTGGCTGCTTTCCAAAGAGGAGATCTGGCTTCTGCGACCTTCCAAAGGAAACACGTGGGAGCGAGGGCAGTCATAAAGGAATCAGTCCTCGCTAGTTGTGCCATAGAGCACTCTGTAACCTGCAAGGACAGCACTGTGGAAATCAGAGTGCCAGGGATCTCAGTTTTAAGGGTGTAGATGTTGATCCCTGGGCATGGGTCTGCAGGGATAATAGCCAGCATGAGGACTAAATCATCACATGCTATGTCAAGCTGCTTTCCCTGCTTGTTGATTGCTGTGTCCTTGACTGTTTTCAGTGATTCTGGAAGTGGGATGCATGCACACAAAGGGTTGAGGCTGTTCTTGATAGCACAGACAGGAAAGAGGCTTTTTGAGGTTGTTATTGTGCTGTTTGCCCAACTGCACCCCCCCTGCACTGTCTGAACCCCAGGGTCTGTGCCCGGAGGAAGATTAGGCTCCCTCAGACATATCTAGGTCAGTGTGTGCTTTTGTTGTCCTGACGACAAAATGACCCACTTTATCCTCATTTGTTCAAGCAAAAGCGAATGGGGCTGGTGCCTGACTGAGCACAAAGGCAAATGGACCTTGAGGAATCCTGCCTTTGTGCAAGCTCACAGGCAAAACTTGATTTCTGCAGAAAGAGATGTTCTCTCCTCCTTGTTCTATTTATTTACCATGTTTCTTGGATCTCCTTGGTAACAGGTGGATGATTGGGTATATGTTGGAGCTGTATCTAATCCTACCTTTGAGGAACCCAAAATACACACCGTGGCATGAGAACAGGATGGGGACAGACCCTGCACCAGCTCAGGCACTGCTGGCAGAGCCTCCCCATTACCTCTGGGGAAGCAGGCACAAAGAACACTTCTCTGGTGGAAATGTCTTGAGGGCAATCAGGCACAACCTGCACAAATATTTAATGGGTGATTTATTTACCTGTGGCTTCACTTATGCCCCCTGGGGCTGTGTGTTTATTCTGTTTGTTCAGCAACTTTCTCTTTCTAAACCCCAAAGAAGCTGAGGAAGCAACCTGGCGCTTCTGCAGGTGTCTCAGCCTTCTCTCCCCTTCTGCAAGGCTTAAAGTTCTGGGTTTCTGCTGGGGGCTTTTATCCAAGTGCTTCAGGGAAGCTGAGGTGGGCTGTGCCCTGGGCGAGCTTTCAGGGATTAGGAGTGATTGGATGGGGGGGTTTGAATAGGGCAGAAGCATACAAGAGGCATGAGCCTGCTGTGTGACACCCTGCTGTGCCCCTGGTGGGTGCCATGGCGTTTTCATTTCTGGTTCTTTCCATGGGAATTTGTATTTATTCCTTACTTACTGAGGAATAAACCTCCGCAATATTGATGTATTATGCAGGCAGTAAGCTTGGAACAACAGCTTCTTGCCTTATGTGTATCTCCATCTGCCTCATATCTGCTAGTTAGTACATACAGTATTCTGCTCTGAAGCATGCGTTCAGGGCTGGGCTCTGTGTGTGTGCCTGCCAGGGCTCCTTTTGTCTTCTAGGGACTACCAGCAGTTGCTGACATCTTGGCCTCATCAGCTAGCTGATTCCTGAAGCTGCTCAGGCAGGCTGGTTACTTCTGAGCACCACCTTTACTTGTCGTGGACCTTCTGAGTGTGCGTGGCCTGCTCTGCATGTCTCACTGTAGCCATAGGGACTGGGGAAGCACTGGGGTGATAGCGCTTACAACGAAGGTGGAAGCAGCCAAAGTTTCTGGACAGGCTTCATTTTCCTCTAGAGAGGGTTGTGTGCCTCTGTGATCAGGGTCTACAAGCTCAGAAATACCCCATCTCAAGTCAACTGCCTGCAGGAAAATACAGGTTTCAAGGTTCTATTTACCTTAACTACCCCTGAAGTATATCCAGAGCAATTTATACATGGAACTGGTTTAACTTGGAATATAGAAACAAAAGGATGATGTAAACCCTCAAGTCCAGGTGCTTGAGGATGAATGGCCACCTAACTCTGCATTGAAGTCCATACAAGTCAAGCATACAAAATACTTTATCCAAAACTTATGGGAAATCAATACATCAGAATCTGACTCTGAGGAGGCTTCTAAGCAGATAGAAAACCTATGAGCATTTGGGTGGGTTTTTTTCCTCCATCACATGTATTTTGATGACCTTTGGACAGGATAGAACAGGAAAGGAGTTGATTTGCCTCTAAGGTTTCCATATCTGTGCAGGCTTGTGCCCACGTTACTGCATTACCCTTGTTTCAAGGTTCTGTTCTGGCTTGTCACACTCTGGTTTTATTTGCTAATATGAAAACTCTGGATCTGGAAGTTTTGGCTTGCATAGTTCTAGAATGCAATAGAGCAGCATTGATCCAGAAACATGTATTTCTTGGCTCTTGCTGTGGCAAATCCTCCGTCCTATTTTAAGAGCACTCAGCCACACCGCTTGCTATCTCAGCAGTGATAAATACCCACAATGAAAGGCAATTCTATCCACAGGGAATCTTCATACAGAGTTAAGTCTGTGAAATTTTTATGGCCTCTTCCCCTGCTGTGCTTTTTTGCCACTTTCTGGAAGAATCTTTGTGATAGCTTTTAAGTGGCGTATTCACAGAGTTAAATCAACAGGCGAGGCAAATTGAAGGTACAGTCAGAAGACAAAGCAAATAGGAAGGAAAGCAAGGGCAGATGTGCTCACAAACACCAACACGAGTGCCATTCCCAGCGCTCACATGCACTGCTCACTGGTACATAGGTCTTATGTTCCTAGATACTTTTCATACGTGCACAATTAAAAGACATGGGAGAACAGAAAGGACATTTTCCTCCTTACATGTTTTTATCCTACGAGTTTATCATTTCTTCAGAACTGGAATATTCTCTTCCCAAAAGTATGTAAACATTTATGGCACTACATAATCATGTGATAAAGCAGTACAAGGGGGGATGCTAAAATTAGGATGGGGAATGGCTCTATCTACAGCTTTCCTTGGGTCTGTTCTAAGTGAAAAGTGATCCCTAATGAAGTCTGTGCCAGTGTCAGATGAGGAAAGAGCTCCCTTGGGTTAGGAATTACCGTGTCTGCAGTGCTGTCCAGCAGGGAGCAAGCACTCTCACCCTAATGCCCCTGGAATAATTCATTGGCTCTCACCAAGGCTGCAGTAGTTACGGGAAGTCCTTGTGTCCTTTACATGCCAGCCCACATGAATTCCAAACCTTACAGGGAGAGAGTGGCTTTAACTTAGAACCTTGTCTTTTGGTGAAAGTTCAGTCCCAAGGCACATCCCGCATCCCAAAACTATTCCTGGAAGTACATGAGGTCTGCTACAACTTGGGCAGGTGCTGTAGGCAAACCCCTTACCACTGCATGCCCACTGATACTGATTTCAGCTTGGCTGCAGTTCTTGTGCGTTCCTTCCAGAAACGGCAGCTCTGGCTGTGGAAATGCTGACCTGCCTGCTGGAATGCTGGGCCAAACGGTGTATTCATCACCGGACAGCCCACCGGAGGAGATGCTGCAGGGTTTGCCGCCTTTGGAAGGCGCTTTTTGTGGAATCAGAGCCTATTGAGCCCGTGTTTTCTGATTTAAAATGGAGACAGAGGGAATGCTTTTCAGAAGAAAGGCAAAAACCGAGTTTTGTAATTCCTGAAAATCTGATTCATTGCTACCCACTGCCAGTTACCGCTTTGGGAGCACAGTCTGGCAACTGCGTCCCAGTGGGCAGAGGAAGTGAGAACTACTTGGGTATTGTCCAAGAAGAGAAGTTCTTCACAAAGCTTTCTTGCTGCTACAGTGGTGGATGGGAATCAAACGTGTGCTGCCTGGGGGTTTAAGAAAGCCTTCAAACTTCGCTGCCTTGGTGCAGGCTGGCACTGCACCAAGCTATTATTGCACAGTAGCGCCTAAGACTGATTTGGCTTCACTGCAGACGCCTAAACTGGTGCAGAATTCTGCTCTCTCTGACATGTTTAAAGTGCAAATTGGGTGTGACAGAATAAAGCTGTGCCTAAACTGCAGCCCGTTATAGGCATCTTCACTTTCAAATGAAGCTCTGAGCTTACAGCCAAGCAGAGTAGTCTCATCGCACTGTGGACTCTAGCAGAGAGACTGCCTGATGCATTCAGCAGCTTCAGGACTTTTCAGCTTATTTACCTGGAAAAACTGAGCTGATGAAGATTCGGAGCGGGCTGCAGGGCTGGAAAGGAAGAGGAGCCATCTTCCCACAGAGGAGATCCGGGCAGGTACCTGTACTGAACTCATGCTGCTGTCCAGGCTCTCTGAGCTCTCCTCAGCAGAGACTGCTGGTTAGAGGGGAGATGACTGAAGGCAGTGAGGATCCAATCCCATGGCACATCCTCCATCCCAAAACCAGGCTGTGGTGCCTCTCTCAAGCAAGCTGCCTTGCTCTCCCTTTTCTGAGGAAAGCCTGGGAAAATTTCAGCTGCTTTGAGAGGAGCAGCAGGAAATGGTTGACTGCACTGAGACGTGTGAAACCTGGAGCGATCCATCTGTATTTGAAGAGGATGGATATCTCTATAGCAACCAGTGTGTGTCACTTGAGGAGTATCCCTTGGGTCTCTTTCTAAGGCACCAAATGTGCTCCCTCTCAGGTGCTGTACACCTGAGGTCCCTTTGATTACTGCTTTGCCTAGCTTAGAAATAATTGTCTCTGTATTTTAGCATCGTGCAAGTCTGATGGTGCTAGTATCATTTATGGTTGAGGTACTCTCAGCCATTTAAAGCAGGTTTCTTCATACCAGGGAATACGCCTATGCCCTGTCGCTATTCATCTTCTATGCAGCTGATTTGCTAGAAGGTGTTTAAACTGTGAACAATGAATACGTCCTCCTCTGTAATGATGTTTGGACTTGGGGTACTATCCCCAAAAGAGTTCAGTACTTGGGGTACCATCCCCAAAAGAGTTCAGTACTTGGGGTACCATCCCCAAAAGAGTTCAGTACTTGGGGTACCATCCCCAAAAAGAGCTCAGTACTTGGGGTACCATCCCCAAAAGAGTTCAGTACTTGGGGTACCATCCCCAAAAGACATGGGGAAAGATAGAAACATTTAATCACAAAACCCCACCAAGTAGGTAGAAATCCAAAGGAGAGAAGAAAAAAGACTTCCCAAGGGATGCCCCGGTGACACGAGCTGTTTGGGCTTACTCCTAGTTTTGTGGTGTGCAGTGCAGGACAACACCCCCGACCCACTGAGGGGGCCGGTGCGTGCTGCTGCACAGCTCACCCTCCTGCCAGTTGTTGAGCTCCGAAGCAGGAAACTGCAGCTCTCAACAGAGAACAAGTAGAAAAAGAGCATCTTTGTCCAGATGCCCTTGGAATTCATAGGGAGAGAAGGTAACTGGTGCAGACATCTCAGCAGAGGCCCTGACAGAACATCTCCACCTCCTGCTCACTGAGCTTTTCAGTGCCTCTTTTACAGTAGTCACAGCACATTGCTATTCTCAGTTTGTTTCAAGATGGGTTTCTGTGCATGTTCACTAGAGCTTTTCCCATAAGAAATGCTGCCGTCTCCATGCTCTGTGGAAACAGAGATGGTGCTCTACCAGCCAAGCAGATTCACTCACTCAGATCCACTTTCTGCTTCTCCATTTTCTCACAGGAGACCAGAATCTGTTATTTCTGGGGCTTTTTTGGCCTTTTACAGGAAGCTGAAGTGAGCATTTCAGAGAAACCCCGTATCAGGCCGAGCAGCTGCTGGGGTTTTTCTGTTTCTCTCTCCTGAAGTGAGATTGAAGAGGCTGCTGTCTGTCTGTGTCTCCCTCTGTATCCCCTCTATCTCGTCGGCACACAGAGGAATAATTAAAACTCAGTAATCTGCATTTATGGGCTCCTTTTGCAGACAATACATGCTTAATCTCCAGCCATCTAGCCAAATAAGAGATTAACCGACATCCTAATCTATCAGGAATCAAACGGGCAGGAAGACAGCACTTTACCTTAAGAGACAAACATCACAGGGAGCCTATGTTAGGGTTTAGCCGACATCATTCTAAACCTACTTTGAGCCAGCGTTAGGGCTCTAAAATCGTGGATTTCTAGAGTGTTCTTCAAGGCACTGCAGTCTGTGATGTGCTCTCTGCACCTCACACTGCATCCACCCGTTGTTGTTGCTGATTACACCAATTCTTGTCACTGATGAAGCATAGAACATTACCTCACTCCCTGATTCAGGCACTTGGTTGCGGTGGGACAAGAAGTCCTCAACTAGCACATCTTTTCTGGGAAAGTCAGGATCTGCCGCCTCCATTGAGAAGCCCCCAGGGCTGGGGGAAAGCAGCTGGAAAAGCAGCAGCTCGGTTGCCGAGGAGCTTGGTATAATTTGCAAATCCAACCCAACCCAAATCAGCCAGGTCTTTTCCAGGGACATTCTGCATTCCCTCCGGCTATACAGATGCTCAAGCCTGGAAACATGTCAGACCTGTTTTCCTGCATTCCACACTTAGAGACTACCTGTAGCCTAAAGCTAAGATGAAATCACTATCTGACACTGATTCTTCCTAAAAGGTGACATTCGGGAGCACTCTAAACGATTCCCTTCCCAAATTCTCTTTTGGAACAATAAGGAAACAGGCAAGGATCATGATAGGAAATACTCTAAACTGTACTTTTTCTAGGGATAACGTGTAAGATGCAAAGGTACCAGTGTGAAAGAGAGACCAGACCCAAAGATATTAATGAATGATGGTCTTGGCACTATCAGCATCTCCCTCCTGTCAGAGATGCCATCGCAGAGGTGAAGTGAGGAGCAGCTGTGACTCAGAGCAGGCTCTGGCAGGATGGGGAGCTTGTTTTCTCACTGTCTGTTCCATGAGCCACCAGCCCCCAGCAGCTTGCTCACAGGCTGCTGCCTTTACAGACCACACAGCAGCAGGATTAAACTCGTAGCTGGGAGGCAATTCTGTGGGTATTTACCAAGTAAGAACCACACTCTTGATGTCTGATGACATCCAAACCTCTTCAATTGGTGTTTCCTTACAGTGGATGGACACACACATCTCCGTGGGAGCAGTGGCAAAAGCATCCTAAAGAGGCAGATATCAGCCCGCTGTGCATGGAGTGTTTGGCATCAACAGCCTGTTTTCTCCATTGCTGATAGTTTGCCTTATCATTGTTTTGTCTTCCTAGTAGAGAGGGAAGAAGCTCCTACTAAATCCAGATGCCTTTGGGAGCTTTCTGCAGGATCTTTTATAGGTATATACTCCGATTTCCCATTGTTTTGGCAAAGAACCAAAATACCTTGAGAAAAAATCTTGCCTGCAGCAAAAAGCTGGGGATCTAAAGGACATGCCATGCTATTCCAGCCTTCCCTTTCATATGATCCTGTCCTGTGTCTTGCAGTAGCCAGTTAGGTCCTTTAAAGAACAGCACGAGGACCATAGACAATTACAGGGAAGGACCCAAATGAAGATGTGCTGCTGAAAAATGCATATAGCTGCAATTCTAAATGCTTCTGTGTGTCCTGTGTGCTATTTGCACTGACACTCAGCACCAATCTAGTGCTTTCTATCTCTGAAGCATCACACAGCCATGAAATAGGCTGCAGGAAAGAGGTGCGGGTGTTTGGCAGCTCATCACCTGGCAAGTGTTAGAAGGAACAAATTCCCTATTGCTCAGATGGCCAAGGTAACAACCATAGCATCACAGAATGGGTTGGGATGCAAAGGACCTTAAGATCATCCAGTTCCAACCCCCTGCCATGGGCAGGGACCCCTCACACTAGACCATGTCGCCCAAGGCTCTCTCCTACCTGGCCTTGAACACTGCCAGGGAAGGAGCATTTCCTTTCTGGCTCTTTCTGCTTACCTGGATTATAGAATTTGGTCACTCTGGACAGAACGTGGGAGAATGTACATCCTGCCATTACCAGGAAAAGGGGAAAACGAGCACTGGTTGCTCTAGCTTGGCCCTGGATTGTGTTGGCTCTGCCCTTTCTCACATAGCTCTTCAGTATGGGAATTCTTTCCTTTGGCCTCCTTTTTGTTTACTTCAGTTCATTTACTGTGAAGAATTAATGTGTTCTGTAGATTTCTCCTATGGATTTGGGGTTTTTCACACTAACACAGTAAGGGCTGTAGAGCTTTCCCTATGTGCAACGATGGAAAAGCTGTGGACACTGTGTTTGGCTCTCTCTGTGTAACAGAAAAGGGAAACCTTTCAGTCAGCAAGAAATGCTGAGAGCATCAAGTTCAGCACTTTGCTTTTTCCATCAGGCAACCAGGGCCTCTTTGAGGATTAAACTTAGTGCTAAATTTAGCTACCCCTCACTAGAGTTAGGATCAGAAGTTATCCCATCAGAACATCTTTGGAGGGACTGACGTCTGTCCCATGGAAGTCTAAGCCCTGTACTACAGTGGGATTTGGAGCTGGGAACGTTCTGCACAGCAGGAAACTCTTGAGACCTTGTAGGCTTTTTCCAAGCACTTGAGACACCAACTCTGCTCAGCCTGCTCGGTTGCTGTGTCCAGGGCCTGAGCACCGCTTGGGGATGACACTGGAGAGGAGAACGGTCAAACCACATGGAACATTGTTAGGGCTTTCTTTTCTGCATTTCTTTTAAGTATGTGTAAGGCTTCCCCTGACCTTCTCCATCAGTTGGGTCATACAAAGGCTTTAAGTCCCACGCTCCAATGCAACTTCTGTTCTCGTCAATTAAGGAGTACTCATAAGCATTTGAAACAAGTTCCATCTGGGAGGAGACAAGAGAAAGCCTCAGAAAATAAACAGCCCTTTGCAAATCCGCATTTAGTGAGCCAGGTGGATTGACTGTGCCATGTTTGCCTCATCGCTCCCATCTCTGTGCCATAGAAGTGAGTTACTTCCTCCCTTTAGGAACTGGCAAGCTACCATTTCATTCTGGTTGGAGCAGAGTCTTAAGGAAGAAGTGTATGTACAGGTAAAGGAGCCCTGTAGAACGTTTCCTCGAGTGCCAGTGAACAATCAGAGTCACTTCACAAGTTTTATTAGTTGGCAGCTGTTATCAAACAGAATTCCTCTTAACCGGACAGCCCATAGGCAGTTCTAGTCTTGTGCATGCCAGTGAGACGTCAGGTTCCAGCAGGCCAGCAGAACCAGACGGTTGTGTTGTCAGGTGGAATTCCTGTTTCCTACAGGGGGAGGGAAACTCATGAAATTAAGGCACTGTCAAAGCCCAGCCCCACAAATCAAAGAATGGAATCATCTCGCCTCTGTCCTGGCTTCCAGCAGCTTGGATACAGGATGGAGTTTTATTCAATATTTTCATTAACCATCAATTTCCATTTGAACAGGGACACAAAAACCCTCAAACCTGCTTTTCTTCCATCCCTTCAATCCTATTTCTATTCCCAGTTGCAAAATGACAGCAGCAAAGCTTATTGCTAGGGATGGCACATGCTGCCTAACTGAAAGCTCAGTGCTCCATCCCCACATGTGCTCTTGTCACTGCAGTGATCCCAGCCCTTGGATGATGATGCTTCTGAGAGTAAAATCAGTGATAAGAACAGCTTAAAGCTAGTCTAAAAGCCAGTATTCACTAAGCAGAACTGACAGGTTCCTCCCTGAACAAGGAAGGGCACAAGCTGTTTTCACAAACCAGTCGTTTGGCCAAAATGGACCTACAAGGGATAATCTGCATCTCCAGCTATCAGTCCTTTAAAGCAGGTTCAATCAGCTGGTGTGGAATCCACTTCTTCAGCCTTTATATCTTCGCTTAGGAAGATGTAACGGGTGAAGACCACACCAAAATCACTGCTTCAGGCACAAACCAGTGTGTGGCTGTGGGCTTAGGACCACTTAGAAATATCCAATTCTCTGTAGAAGGATGCACCATTTCAGAAAAGCCACATTCAGGTCCATGAATTAGGTGCCCTGGCAACTATAAATAAATAGTAATAAATAGTTATCTACACTCACACACCCTTCTTGTATCCCACAGGATTACAAACAAACCAGAAACGTGCTTAGTTCAGTATGATCAGGTTTGAGGTGGGACACACTTAACAACATGCAGCAATGCTACATAACAGTTTAGAATACTAACAGCACCAGTACATAGCACTCGGAGCATTTCACAGCTTCAAAGCTCTTGCAAACACAGACTTAGGTAAGGAAGTGACAATGTTCTATCCATTATCAGAGGGAAAGTCAGTGAGAGAAACAGAGTTTGGCCAGGACACCAGAGTCAGTGTCCTTACTGCATCTGAAATGTCATATTAATCGGAGATATGGCAGATGTGGGAGCTAGGGAAAATTAGATCAGGCTCACGTGAGACTCGCTGCATTTCATTGAGTATAAAATCAAATTTCCACATTGATTGCATCTAAACAGTTTGTTCTTTTGGTAGACATTAAAAAGGTCAATGAAAACTCAAAGGGATTTAAGAGTTGTGGGAGCACAAACCATCACCTCCATTCATAAATAAACCCAGTGGATTTTACATCAGCTGAACGAGCTGCAGCCTAACTGCCGACAGCTTGACAACTGGCACCCACTTATCCTGGCCCAGACCTACGAGTCCCTGACAATGTGATCAGAATGGAGAGTCCAGCAGCAGCACAGAGAGCACACATGAAATTCAGGGACCCGCCTGGCAGTATCCTGGCTTCCACCTCTCCTGGAATCCGAGAGAGAAGGATTGGAGGATAAAGGAGGTTGCAGGTAGCTTTGAGACTCAGTTCTGGAAGAATTTTCCTGGCCTATTTACTGTGTGGTTGCTTCTTTATTCAGCTTTCTTGGCTTTCCGTTTTCTTGTGCCTTCATTTAGCTCTTCTTTTGACTTGGCAGGAGGCGGCGGAGGATGGGAAACCTCATGGGAGGCCCCATGATGATCATGATGGTGACTGCTGTGTCCACTGGAAACGGAGCCGAAGAAAACGGGACAGATGCAGTTTTCCACCGGAGCAAAAGGCGAGGCGTGAGAGTGAGTTGCTGTCATGAAAACCTGCCATGCGAAAGTGGTTAACCAGAGATCACATACATCAGCCATGAAATATAAGCTAGGAATGAGCATTCCACTTAGACCAGGCGCAAGTCCCTACTGCTACGTGACTCAGCTGTAGCACAAGGATTTTCTCCCATACTTCTGATAGGACAGAGAATTTAGACTCTAATTTCCTGATGAAATTCCCTCGTATGTACAGCCAATGCCTTCAGTAGTGGCTTGGGAAGGCAGAGACCTCCAGCTGAAGTGTGTACCCTTTCTCTGGTTCTGTAGATTTGTTAGCAGTAAGTCTGCTGTTAACTTACCTTGCAAACTATCATGAACATGGTGAAAAAGAAGATGAGGTTGGCTTCAGAGATAGGGAGCCAGTGAGTCTGTTGCAGAGTGAAGAGGACTGTGCCATACAGACTGGCCTTTGTAGGGCTAGAAGAGAAATAAGTTGTCTAGGTTTGCATCCAGACCTGGATGGTTCTTTAAATGCCATTTTTAGCCTGACAGAATTTACAGGCTACCTACTTACAAGGACATGTGAAGAATTTCATTTGTTTCTGGCTTCCAGACCCCACGGAGCAGTTGCTCAAAGTTAGACATCAAAGCAACACCAGAACCTGTGAAACAGTGAAAATGAACAGCTAGAACTGCCACAGCAGAGGAGAGCTCTGCTGTCTTTCTAGATCCCCAAGGGATGACAACCTAAAGGGAACAAAAGGTTCATGATATTCTTCCCAAGGTAGCCTAAAACAACAGAGCAGGGCAAATGCTTTCAGGATGTGCCATAAAGCATTACCTGGTGAAAAAAGCATTTGCCTCTGTTGCATTTACTGATGCTCAGATGCTTGCTCCAAACACAAGCTAAAGGAAAACTGACTGGGCTGTTCAACATGATAGAACCCCCCTGGAAAGGTATGTGTGAGGCCCGAGACAGTCAAACACATGAGAAAACCCAAGGAATTCCTGAATTCTACCCCCATATTTCATAGTGACTCCAGCTCTTCATGCCTCCAGTAAAGTTAGATGATGACTCAGCTGACAACCATTCTGCAAGGATGACTAAATACCTGTGTTCTAGGGAACATGATTGATGGAAGCCAGCTGACCACATCCACTAACTGCTGGCCAGCACTGGGGTGACGTGGTCACCCTCAGCCTCACTCACAGATTCTCCTGTCCCTCCCCACAGGGTTGGATGCATTTAGAGCATCTCATCTTTCACCTTTGACCCATCCAATAGCCATCATAATGAACCAGCCATGGTGGTAGTGGTGGTGAGCGTGGTGGACCCCAGCTGCAATCTTGCGAACTCTGACCACCTCCTTCATTGCCACAAAGATGAGCTTCAGAGGCAGAAAGCTGACACACTTGTAGAAGAGGTTCATGGGACAGAAGAATATCAAATACCTGGAACAAAACCACAAAGAGTCTGAAGACCAACTTGTTTGTCCTGATTTGAGATGTGCAGAGAGGACTGATGAGCTGTACTGTAGGGTTAGCCTGAATTATGTCAGGGAGAAGGAAGTGCTGGTTCTGTCATGCAGCCCATATGCAGTGAGGAAATGAAACGTGGAGTAACTGTGGTTAATTTGTGCACATTTCACTAACATGATGAATAAAATGCCCCTAGATTTCCAGTGTGTGCCACTCCTCTACTATATGTGGTATCTGTAGTGTGTGCTGCTTCTGCAGCAGCTATAAATAGAAATGCCCAGTGGCTGGACTGGACCCAACCTGTATTATCAAAGCAGTAGACAGAGAAACTGGAAACTAGATCTAGGAATACAAAAGACTCAAAGACTCCCTCACCCCACCTCTTCTTTCCCCACTTAATCCCAGGAAGGTTAGACACGTGTGTCACACAAACAGATGGGTTTGGACGCAGCCAGCAGCATCACATGCTTAATAAATGAGGTGGAGAGCAGAGACTCACCAGACTGCTGTGGCCAGGATGACACTGGAGTTGTTACTGAAGTAATCAATAGGTGATTCTCCAAGTAACAGATCAGCAAGGATGTAACTTCCAAAGCAGTGGAGCATAGCACACAGCCAGGAGGCAAAAGGGCTCTTGCGAGACATCTCCACAGCTCCTGTGAAGCAAATGCTAAATGAGAAAGTAGATTCAGCAAGTAAGCAGAAACTTGAAGACCTTCTACGAAGGAGGCTTGTGGTGCATGTTCTCCAACAAAATAAGTCAAAAGGGCTTGTAAAATCAAATACAAAGATGTGTATTTGGTGAAACCTGAGCAAGTATCAGATATTGTCAAGAGGTACATGTGATTGCAGCTTGCAGGCCCCCCCCATGGGGTTTCAAGTGAACTGAGTCACTGGAAGTGTGTGATTTAACTAAGAGTTTATCTCCTGGATTTGCTGCTACTTACTGCAATCAGGAAAAACATCAATGTCTTTGTACAGCCTAAAAGTAAGAGGCATACTAGTACCATTCTCTCCATTGCTTCAACCTAGGTGCCCTCTAGAACTCATGAGCAACCTGTTCAGTTCTTTCATTCATAAGATAACCTGTAAAAATAGAACAGTAATTCTTAATCTTCATTTGAAAGAGGAGGATTTCAGGATTCTTCCCTGCTCCTGTGCTAGTTTGGAAACACCCTCTGAAAATACAACGAGATATTAAACCACTGTGACTATTCTGGCAATGCATTATGTTCTTTTCCCACAACCTTCTATTGAGCTTTAATTCCTCCATTTGCAGCCACCTCTGTACTCCTCCAAGGAAGTCTCTCAGGAACATCAACTCTAAGATGGTTTCATCACCTTAAACTGGTCTGGAGTCCATCGAGCACCATTTCAGATACCAAGCTCTGTTCAGTAAGCCAATGACAGGCGATTAAAAGAAAGAATGCTGAAAGGTTATGTCAGCATTACTGACCTTAATTAGCAGTATGTGAATTAGCACAGGCCAAAACTATGACTGCTCGGACTCTTCCATCCTCAAAGACATTTGATCCAACTGAAAACACAGTGGAAACAAGACAGCTGCAACAGCCATGACATGAAGCTGGTTCTATGGGAACCTGTAGGCTCAATTTAGTAACACTTGTTTTTCTTTGGCTCCATGGCCACGCTGTCTCCAAGGGGGAAGCAGGACATGGCTGTCCCAACACCAGTCTTCAACAGAGGATCCGTGGGATGAAGCACTGTAGGAATCTAGTGAAAACAACCCCCCAGCTTCACCCAGTCCAAGTGGATTACAGGGCTTATATAGTTATAAAAGCTATTTTCATAAGGGCTGCCTGTTAACTGATCCCTTCAGGACTTCATGCTGGCATTAAGTGATCAGGCCTTGAAAACCCAGCACTTGCATGGAGCGTCAACAGAACCGAATGTGGCTCATACAGCACAGAGATCCCGCAACCAGAGGATTTAAAACCCACCCCAAAGGGTGTTGTTGGGGTTTTCCCTCTGCAGACATCAGGCGGTTCCACTGAGACCATTCAAACCCGCCTGGAGAGTGCACGCTATCAAAACCCCATGGAGAAGGCGGCATTTGGAAAAGAGAGAGCAAGGCACAGCCGGGCAGAGAGCAGAAGCTCGGGTTACGGCACGGTCTGGCAGGTGGAAAAACCCCAAGGGTTTATGGACAGCCTGCTTGTATATAAATAGGAGGCGGTATAGCCCCAGAAATAGAGAAGCCAAGCAACTGGACACAGCCGTAACGCTAAATCCTGGGGCAGCAGCAGAGAAATAACTGAACTTCCACAGTTGAATGTGGCTGGAATCCAGCGTGAAATAAACACCGCGATTGGTTTGCAAAAAGCACTCGTTCTCGGAGGTTTCTGCTTTAGGTTGAGACACGCGGGGCGCCTCGGAAGCAGCAGCACAAGGCCCTGAGAGCCAGGGCCCGGCTGGGGGGGATACTTCAGGGTTATCCCAAAGGAAGCGGGGCAGGAGCGCTGCTGCTGCCCCCACCGCGCACCTGCACCCGCGGGGCACCCACCCGGGCCCGCACGAACGGAGCCGGGAGCCCCTAGGGGCTCGGCGCCGCTCTCACCTGGCTCGTATTTGAGGTAGAGGACGGAGACGATGAAGTAAGCGGTGTCGAACAGCGGGAACACGGGCAGCGCCGCGAAGGCCGCCGCCAGCTCCCCGAGCGGCAGGGCCGCTGCCAGCTCCATGGCACCGGAGCAGCGAGCGGGGCACCGCCGCCCACCTCACAGAGCCGCTCGCCTCGCCCCGCCGCCACCGGCGGACGGTGTCCGGACGCGGAGCCTCCGCCCCGGTGCCACCCCTCCACCGAGCGGCAGCGCCCGCCCCTTCCGCTTCCGCCGCCGGAGCTGCCGCCATGATCGGGGACCTGCTGCTCTGCGGGTACCGGGGCCGGGGGGCTGGGGGCAGCCGGGGCCGGGCCGGTTGGGCAGCGCCTGACGCCCGGTCTCTGTCTCTGTCTCTCCCTTAGGACGCTGCTGGTGAACGCCGGGGCCGTGCTCAACTTCAGGCTGTGAGCGCAGAGGGAGGGAATAAGGGAGGGAGGTGGCTGGGGGGGGGGGGG